>SNQJ01S0124729.1:0-17277 GCA_010110895.2 Picea sitchensis | reverse complement strand
TATTGTATCTCTATGAATTTTGACATGGGGAAGAATGGCACCACCAATGTGTCGTACTTAAGGCCCAGTGGTGGCTTCCACAATAGCATTACGAGACAAAGTAACACCCAACTATAGTGAAACTCCTTGTTTAGGTCCCATGCATACACATAGTCCTAGATGAACAAGTTCATCAAGTATAATGCCCAAGACATCCGGATTCCTTAGACGCATCACTCTACGATGACAATTACTCTGAGTGGGCACTCATCCGTGCGGCACTTGCACATCATCTTCTAGGAAAGTAATTGTGTGGTGAATTGAATTCTTGCATCCTTGATAGTTGAAATCACCTCTCCTCTTGTTCCTCTGTGTGTCCCATACTTTTTCTACACCTCCTCTTATGCGACATCCTTAGTTGTTATTGCATCCGTTGGATCCTCCCCTTTTTCGGGAAGGCCCAAGACTTGGTGTATGATACCAATGTCGACTTGATACATGCAATCTAGCTAAAGGAATCCTCCATGCAACCAACTCAGTAAGAATCAGGAACATGAATTGATGTATGATTTATGCCCAAAATGTGGGCAATCCAACCATGTCATTATCCTTGATTTGTAAAGTGACTTGGCCCATTCTTGGGTGACCACTTTTGGTCTTCCCTCGGCCCCTAGAATAACCTCTACATACACATTAAAGTGTAGTTCAGGGAACTTCACCTCACCTTGTATGTCGTAATCTATGTATTTGAGGTGGGGAACCATTCCTAATAAGGGTTGTCTAATATTCACCTCGGGATGGATTTCGAGCTTGGGTACATGATGGCCCTTTACTGCTTTGACTTTCATTCGTTCTTTGGGCTTGCTTGCAAAATCCATTATCCTAGTCGACTTCTTGGCTCAGTTGGGTTGCCACACTTTGCTAAGGAGCTCTACTATGGTATCACCATAGGGTTTCACATGTTGAATGGCCAACACAAACTCACTCAACACTGTACTGGTCTAGGATTTTCGATCACTTTGCTCTTAGCTCTCTACTCTGCACTCTGCACTCTACACTCTACAAAAATAATGAATGGAATTGGTGCATTTAAAGAATTAAATACTTGTTGGGTGACTTTCCCTCAGTGATATTCGGTTGCTTATTTGTCTACCTATGCCCGCGCTCATCATTAATGCTAACCAATGGTAGGTTTTACCACCATAACTATTAGTTTGTTGTTGGGAATTACTGCCATAATTGATTCTTAGCACTAACTACCTACCTCTCCATTGTTGTATCCGATCGTGTCCTGGTAGCCACTTGTGTCTTGGTGGCCACCTATCATATCCAACTATTTTCTCCTTTGGCTTGTACTCGAGCATTTACACCTTGACCTCCTCTAAATCTTCTAAATCTTCTTTGGGTATGGCCTGTCTCATCCCACCTTATTTTCTTGACCAGTCTAATCCACCTAATCATTACATATTTATGACTAATATACTTCTAAGTCCTACTTATATATTTTAACCTTGTACAATTAATTACTGCAAACAGATTCTTAATAATAATAATAAAAAGATACAATGGCACACACACATATTACACAGATATTTTCCCTACTTTCCCTCCATGATATCCAGTTGCTTAGTTGTCTACCTAGGCCTGCACTCATTGTTAATGCTAACCAATGGTAGGTTTTACCGCCATAACTGTTAGTTTGTTGTTGGGAATTACTACCATAATTGATTCTAGTTCCCCATGCTATCATAACTTGTCCTAGCACTAACTACCTACCTCTCCATCATTGTATTCGCTTGTGTCCTGGTAGCCACTTGTGTCTTGGTGGCCACCTATCATATATAACTATTCCATCCTTTGGATTGTACTTGAGCATTTACACCTTGACCTCCTCTGAATCTTCTAAATCTGCTTTGGGTATGACCTGTCTCAACCCACCTTATTTCCTTGACCAGTCTAATCCACCTAATCATTACATATTTATGATTAATCTACTTCTAATTCCTACTTGTATATTTTAACCTTGTACAATTAAATATTTCATACAGATTCTTAATAAAAACAGAAAATACACAATGGTGCACACACACACACACATTACACAGATATTTTACCCTAGAAACCTGAATCAGGAAAACCAACAACCTATTTAGAGCCACACCTCTAATATTTTATTCATCATACATATTTACAATACAATACAATATATAGTACCCTGCGGCATCCAAAGCCCCTAATCCATTAACTTGAATTAGTCCACAACCCTAATTCCTTAGCCAGAATTAGAAAACCATCAGTAAAAAACCATGTGCCAAAAAACGGACACAAAAAAATGCCAAATTTTTTTCAAGGGTGCTTCCCCTGAACTCTCACCCCCCTGTGACCCCCCGGGTAGGGGCGGGCTAGCCCCACCCCCGTAACTCCCCCGCATGCCCGACACAATGAAAAAACTAGATCTAGTCGTGCAAATAATATAGCACATACCCAACACTACTCCAACCGTATGCAATACATGTTGTCATGGTGCATCCAACCCCTATGGGTTGTAATACTTCTTCAATCAACTTCTATTTATCATCCCCTACAATGGCCTCCTATTGAGTGTTGTTAATTTTTCTATGCCAGCCTCACCAATGTACCAAAGTTTGAATGGCCCTAACCAACGCTTGTGTAGCTTACTTGGGTGCTTTATGAGCCTGTTGATGTAAGGTGAGACTAAGGATTCAAGTTGGGATTTAGGTTGCAGAACCTTGCTTGTATACTGTGATCATGTTCTACCTTATGCCTTTATTTCTTTCTCAACTAGTTGTGTCCTGCAAGCAAGCAATCTTCTTCCAACTTTATTAACTCATCCAATCATTGTTATTGTTCATGAGGATCCTTGGTACCCTTGTACCAACCCATTAATTCGAAATCGGTTGTGGGTTGGAATTGTAGCTTGATGAACTCTACCACCTGCGCCCAGTCTTATAAATCCATGTGGTGCATCACTCACCAATGTGTAGGTGTTCTCTTGACTACTACATCCATGGATTGAATCCTTTGGACCTCAGGCACACTATCCTTCATCTATGCTAGAAATGTGTTTACCAAGCCTATCCCATTGAACATCGGTAGATCGTGCAACTTTGATCCAATCCAGCACACTACTTGGGTGATTCATGCACATCTCTCGGTCGTTACCCCATACAGATTATTCTATCATCTTGTCACTGTATCCTCAGAATCCATATCATATGAGCATACACTCCAACTCATCTCACCATTAGTTGTCGGATTCACATAGTCCTCTTTGTGTCCCGTGATGTTGTATATATTCTCGATGATCATGCTATGTGCATCTTCATTTGCGGGATCACTATATTTTTTGCCCTCATTTGGATCTAGTGGCACAATGATGCGCAAGGTATATGTCTCAAAGGAAATCTGCCATTGCTTCAAATTTAGTATGACATAGTTATCAAATTCCCAATGAATGCCAAGTAGAGTTGCATAAGGGTCTGTGTCATCCATAGTCTCAATCACTTCAAAGTTTTCTATAGTTTTTACCCTAACGATGTTAACTTCCACATGCTCCAACCTACCATTGGGATAAATTATGTATTTATTGGCAAGCCTGTGTTGAATGGGGGACCACACCAACTTTGGTTTACCCATCAAATCCCATTATTTCTTTGGCAAGATGCTCACATTGGATCCTAGGTCCAACATGACATTGTCCATCCCATGACTTCGTAGCCCACCTGTAATCTTGTATTATCTCCACATGTGCTTCCTCTTGTTAACATCGTCCACATCTCATTCTAGTATCATGGAAAAAATAATAGCATTGGTCTCCCCTTCCTCCATACATCTTGTCAACATGTGGGTCAATTTATTGGTAACAATAGGATCTCCTAACACCTTAACACAACAACACAAGAAGTCACTTACCCAATTTTTTGAGTTAGCCTTGGGGTAAGTGTTGTGTTGTGTTTCATTTTGCACCATCCACTGCAAATATTCATGCACATGTCCCTCTTCCATTACCCTTTGTGTTATTCATTGCAATTCTTCACTCACATAGTCCTCTTCCAGCACCCTCTGTGCGTCACACAAAAATTGCTTCTGCTATGCGGCTTCAAACTTAGGAGGTGCTTGCACTTCTTTTTTGATGTTTCCTTCTATATCATGTCATGAAACTTCTCCTTGGTTTAGGTTGGCTCCCATACGAATTATCTTTGGGTTACCACCTGTACATTTGATGGTTCCTTAAGTTTTTCCTCCTCGTGCAGCTCGGTCGTCACCATGTTACAATGCCCCCTTTTCTCTTCCCATTTTTACACTAACTTTGGGAAATCCTCTGTGACATGCTCTGCATTTTGTAAGTGTGCACACATCATGTGGGGCTTGGTACAAAACTGCAACAAGTGACCTATCTCTCCACCATTGAAATAGGTAGGGGGTCTACCTCCCCCATATCCTCTAACTCTTCCTCTTCTATATCCTCTTTGTGGGCCTCCTTGGAAGCCTTTGTGGTCGAAGCCTTCGTGGTATCCACCCTTCACCTCTTCTTGGACTCGACACACATATGTAGTGTGTTCCTTCATCAGCTGCAGCAACATGCATTGGTTTATATTGTGGCTCGTTGACTTACAGAACTCGCAAAAGGGTGTGTGAGTAGTTATTTGATACTTCTACAATGTTGGATAATGGAGAGGTACATGGCCCCATTATTGATAGATATCACGCCATTCTTCTTGGATCCCAGTGGGAAATGAGTTTGGAATTCTTGTTGTTGTATAGCTTCCCAACATAGGGCACTCATTCCAGTCACGACCTTTTGTGTGACACTCGGTACACGAAATATTTTCGTGCCCCACCTTTGTCTTAACCATATCCTATATTTTCATGGTGAGGTTCACAAGTTGAGACATTACTTGCACCAAAAATGTTGATGTCTCACCTCCGCCTGGCATAGACTCTAAGTGAATTGTTGGATGTTTAGGTTGACCCGCGTTCTACCTTTAGGTTTCCAACAAAACCCTACAAACCATCGTCCCTTCTGGAGACTAGAAGGCAACACTACGCACATAGTGCACATCGTAATCTCACCCAAGGTGGATTATGGGTGACTATAGGACCTAGATCTCTGTAGTCGTGGAGGGGATCATCCTCATGGGGATGTTAGACATTCTTTCTATCTCATATATATCATATCTACCATTCTATAATCATATTTATTCAGTAATATTCATTCTGCAGTAAAATAACATAACAGATCTAGTGCATGTTGTAAATTATCTCTAACAGATTCATTCACTCATCATAAAAGACATAAAATCACCATTCCACACATTGACACAATGTTTTATCGTGGTTCACCCCATGGGCTATGTCCACAAAGATTTGCCATTCTATGTTTCTTTATTCATATTCATCAAATCATTTTGTTGCGTACATTGCATCAAAAATATGTCTATGTGTATGTGAGGTTGACCAGTGTCGCACCAAGCTCCACAACTTGCGACCTAACCCTCAGTTACAATCCATAAGTCCCCAAAACTGACTCAACAATAGCTCCTCAAATTTCAACCAAAACTAGTAACTGTGACTCAAAACTCATCCAAAACCATCAAAACCATGATCTAAGATGATATCCTAGCTACCTCTTACATCATATATTTATACTACCAAAAGTGGGTTAAACCCATTACATTGATGATCAAAACCCTAACCCTAAATGGATTAGGCTTGTCCACATTTCAACCTCCTGCGTGCGGCTGGTCCTCGATCCAACCATTCTTCGTCGTGTTTTCCTTCTATCTACCCTTGATTTTCCTCTTTCCTCGCGTTACTTCCCCTTGATTCTCGACGCATTGCTTTCCCTACCTTCTAGCGTGTGCTCCAACTATCCTCCAAAATTGTTGTGCATTTCCCAAAATATCATACTCCAACAGGCCCCCAACACTTACATGTGGCTCAGCCCGAGCCACTCAGGTAGTGTTTTCCTCCTGCACTGACTTCTTCAACGTCTGGAATCTTCCTGTCAACTCTTGTACTTATGCTTTTTCCTGCACACTCATTTCTGCAATATTTTCTACCAACTACGTCGTTATGTGCTCCTTCAGCACTTCTACACTCTCCAAGTGTAGCTTCTTTATCCTGACCTTTGTTTCTTCCAACTTTGTAATCATCATTTATTCCCCTTCCTACAATGGATCCAACTAAGCCTACCTTAACTGCTTCTCCATCTGGATTGACTTCATCTCTGCCTGTAGGTTATTCATCTCCTACACACTCTTCATCCTATCTAATATAGCCATATTTTTTTGTATGTGCTTAAAGTCGTGTACTGCAATGTTTATGTTGCCCTCCTTTTGGACTAACTCTTGAATCTTTTCATCTTCTTGCAATTTTGTCCACGTCTGTGTTGTATTGTTGTACAGTTCTTCCATTATGTTAATCTCCCCTTCAATGTTTTTTGTGTATTCTACAACCTGTTGTTCCCTTTGTTCTTTGATCTTTGGTGGAGTGCTAGGATCACCTTCTCTGCCAAGTCTGTGATTTCATGTTTTTAACTTTCCATAGCCTGTGCTATCTTTTGGATCTTCTCTTATGTGCTCAACTCTTTTAAAGACTTCCTCAAGCCTTTGTCTATTTTTTCCACGTGTGGTTTTTCATCGTCCCTCTCAAGTTGTACTTGTTTGAGGGCTATCTCCAGTATCTCCTTTACCTCCTTGGATATATCTAAGTTCGTCGCATTTGTCCTAGCCCTTGAATGCACCTCATGTGCAACACTAATTTGTAGCTTGTATAATTTCTTGGTTGGAATCTTGGACAACACCAATTCCAACTGCTCTATACCCTTTAAGGGTTTATACATTGTATCCTTGTCTATTTGTAGCATACCTTGGTTAATTTGGAAAGTCTCACTTCCCATTGTTGATGTTTGTATTGCCTTCTTTTCTTCATGGATTTACTCCTACTGCGCTGTGCCTTTTTGTTGTGCTACATTGACTTGTAAGCTTTCCAAAAAATCTTTAACCTCTATCAACTTTTTCATTAATTCTTCTCTTTGTGACTCTGCAATGTATAATGCTTCTCATCCTCGCTCCTGCACTTTGTTTTCCACCAATTCCATATCATCCTCGGTTATTGTAAGTTGAGGGGTCTCCTTGTGTGCCTTCATCTTCTTGCGTTGTCCTCCTATATTCATCATTGATCTTCTCTTTGGTGTTGTCTCTGTCTGTGTGGTTTTCTTCACCTCTAGTAGGTCTCTACTTCCTATYGCCTGAGCTTCCCCATTTGTTCTGTTTGCRCGCTCAGTTTCCAGTACTGAGGCCCTAGGTATTGTTTCCTTCTTCCTCTCCTTCTTTACTGTCATCCCACTTTTTTTTGGTTGAGTGTGCTATGATGCTTTYCTAGTATTCATTGTTGGACTACTTGATTCTCRAGTTACTTCTTGTTCCTTTCTTGTTAGCCACTGGTACCTTCCACTGATATGGTCATYCCTCTATCTCCCATTATACTTCATATGTTGTGATATAGTACTTAATCTTCAACCATTTCTWCTTGGGGTATCTCCTTTCTTGTATCCACATATTGTGTCTAGATGCTTTGAAATTTGTTATCCCCTCATTCTCCTTCACCAMTTTTAGTGAGATCCTACATGTGCCTRCTATATTTTCCTGCATCTCCTCRAGATACATGCCAAAAATGTTGGCATTAGCTTTCCTCTGCTTAGGATCTGCATTGTGCCATAGGGTTGTATACCTTGTTGCATGACACTTTATTCTCCTGACACAGAAGGAYCAGTACTTTAGTTCTTCCCATGTGACTAAGGCTATCAAAATAAGCAGCCAAGGATAATGAAACTTTGTCCCAAAATCATGTGCATCTCTGCAATCCTCCAAAAATAGGTTCAGTAAGTATGGTTCCCAACCGAGTATTGTCCCCTTCATACACTACGTGGTTGCTGCTACCACTCCCATTGGTGCCCCTTCCTTGCAACATTTTCTTAATAACTTGCAAGCCATCAGTTTTGTCATGAATCTTTTGGCAGGCTCATTTATTTTTTTGATAATCATGCCTATGTTTCCCTTATCAGTGCCAAATCGGGCTTTTACTTCCTCTACAATTATCTTTTCCTTTGTCTTATCATCTAAGTATTTCTCTAGCTTCACTCCATCTATTGGAAGCCCTGTAATCTTTACAATTAGATCTACATCAATGGGGACATCTATGTCCATCCACAAAAATCCTCCATGTACTCTCACCAGTAGCTACTTCATGTAGGCACTGACAACCTTACCCCTTCCAAAGTGAGGGATTTCTAACAAATTCATTATGCATGTATTGTATAGCCATGTAATCCACTTTTTGGGTTATAATATTGGAACTCCTGATGAACTTACCCCTTTTCTCTCCATATAAATTTCCTGCACAGGCTCAGGAAACTTAACCACCTCTATGATGTCATGATCTGCATACTTCATTTTGGGAAGAAACCTGAGCATGTCCTCTACAGTTATTACTGACTCTAGAATTTGGGGAAATGACAGCGAAACCTGCTTCTATATGCACACTATTGTTATTGTTGGCTTTGTTTTCTTCTTTGATGGACCCATTGTCTCGTTGTGTATTTCTTCCTTTATGTCCTAATCTGCATCAATGTCCTATTTATTTGTAATATCCTTGACTTCTCGGGGTTGTTCTACCCTAGGGTTCTGCGTTATCTTGGGTCCATCTGATTATGTCTACTCATCATCTTCTTCATTTTTTCTCCCTATGTGTGCACCGCTCCTGGTTTTGTTGTGTTAGGGTTTCCTTTTGCATTAGGGTTTCAACCTTCTTCCACATGGTTTACCTCTGTCGCTTCTTCCTGTGGTTCTGCTCCTCGACAAGCATCGGACTAACTGACTCACTCTCTGGCGACATGATATCATCTACATCTACCACTCCAGTCGCATCCTCCATCGATTTGTTGTTGCTTCTTGTCCTTCTTGCGAACTGGATGGGTGCTTCGAACTTCGATGGTGTCATTGTTCTATCTTTGGTAAAACTCATTGTAAATCTAGGTTGGACTCTTCACAACTTCTCACACATTCGCAACATGTTCACTCCTTTGCCCCTGTTTGCTCAAAATCACATTAAGTGTTTACCTTTTCGTGTTTTTCCCCTTTTATAAACTTTGTCATAAATGCATCTTACTTTGTCGGTCACTGGTTTTCATCTTTCAGGTCGCTTTCCATCTGGTCGTGCTACATTTTCATTTTGTCAGATTTGTCCAGAGTGAAGTATCTTGAATTTTGTCACACCAATTTACTGTATGTTGCACACTGTCTTTTCTGTCTGTCTGTCACTTAGCCATCTACCTACTATTTTTGTAATTTTCTTCTTTTTCCAGTTTTTATGACTTTTTCCATATTCTTTTTTCTGACTCCTACCATATACACTATGTACAACTCTAATTTTCTATGTGACAACTACTAAGGGTTAGTCGGTCGATTGTCCCTATACAGTTTCAGTTGACTACCATTCACCAAAGCTTGAATGTATTTGCTTGCTAGATCCTGCAGTTGCACAACACCTCCATCTGTGACAAACTTTATCTCATATGGCCCTAGCCAATGCATCATGAACTCCCCTGGGTGCTGCAAATATTTACTATCATAGAGGAGAACGAGATCTCCTTCCTTAAATTTCTTCTTCTTAATATGTCTGTCATGCCAAGCCTTGTCCTTTTCTTTCTATTCTTCTTGATGGAAACCGACTATAATCTTGTCTTCTTCCAATTCCATGAGTTGAGATAATATTTCTTSAGTTGYGCCTCTTTCTGTCATGTTTGTAATCGTATAAAATATGCGCARACTATATTCCAAAGGGATTGTTGCATCTTGTCCATACACCAATCTGAAAGGTGTTTTTCTTGTAAGTTTCKTGCATGTAGTTCTGTGAGCCCATAATACTATTGGTATCTTCAAATCCCAATCATCCATGTTTATATTACAATTCCCATTTAAGGCATTCTCCAATATCTTGTTAAATGCTTCCATTGTTCCATTAGCTTGAGGATGGTAAGGAGTGTTCTTCTGATGGTGTATCTCAAATTCTTCAAGCATTGTCTGGATAGTACTATTGATAAAATGAGTTTCTTGATCACTCATAAGAATTCTAGGGCATCCAAACCTTGTGACTACTTGTTCAAACAAAAAGTGTGTTGCAGTCTTCACGCTGCAATCTTTCACTACTGTTGTTTCATCCCATCTGGTTAAATATTTTGTCATGGTAATGATATATATTTCTCTTGATCTTCTAGCTAGTGGATTAATTGGTCCCTGCTTTTCACTTGTCAAACACCTTAAGAGTTACATGAGGTTTCAATGAAATATCATCCCTCCTATATGGATTTCCAACCCTCTGACAGACGTCACAATTATGACAATACTCCTTTGCATCTTTGTGAATTGTTGGCCACCAAAGTCCTACACACAGTATCCTTCCCTACATATTGTCCTCCAGATATTCCTTCATGTGCTTCTACCAAAATGATAGGATGTTCATGTTCCATAACACATGTCCTTGGAATATTGTATGCACCAAGTGTATACAAGTGTCCTGCAATAAGTTGGTGGTCTACAACTCTAACCACCAAATTCTTCTTCTGCGTAGTATTAAATTTCTTTGGGGAAAATCTTCTACTTAGAAATTCAATAATGTCAGCAAAATATTCATCGGCAATCTGCACTAAAAAGAGTTATGCATCATGAAAGTTGTCCTCGAAATTGCTTGGTTCCTCTCCATTGGTTATCCTGGACAGATGGTCTGGCCATGCATTCAATCTTCCAAGTTTCACCACAACTTCAAAATCAAACTCCTGAAATAACAACAACCATCTACATATTCTTCCCCCCAACACTGGCTTGTTGACCAAATATCTAAGAGTAGATTGATATGTAAACATCTTGATATGTTGGCCTAATAAATAATGTTTGAACTTCTACAATGCATAAACCATAGCCAAACCTTCCCTTTATGTTGTATTGTAATTATGTTCTGAATCTGATAGCTTCCTGCTTGCAAATTCTATTGAGTGATTTATGTCACCTTCTCTTGGTTGTGTTAATACTACTCCAACTGCTATTCAATATGCATCCACATGCACATGAAATTCTTTTGCAATCTGGAAACACCAAAATTGTCGCAGTCACCATTTTTTCCTTCAAGATATCCAAGCTCTGTTGGGACTCATCATTCCACTAAAATTTGATATCCTTCTTCAAGAATTTCTCCATGGGCGCAGTAGTTTGTGCATATCCCATTATAAACTTCCTATAGTAACTTGTATGAACAAGTGTAGATTTTAACTAGCGCAATGAATTAGGTGGTGGTAAATTAACAATGACAACAATTTTCGCATGATCAATCAATAGACCTTATTTACACACCACATGCCCTAACAAAATCTCAAACGATGCGTTGAAAATGCATTTCTTAATGTTCAATGAAATCTAACACTGCCTACATCTGTCTAACATCAATCTTAATACTTCAACACGATCCTTCAATAAACTAAAGATTGTCCAATCATCCAAGTAGACTTCCAAAAACTTGTGTATAAAATCCTTAAAGGCATCTACTACTACTCTTGAAAAGATAGCAGGTGCATTCTTCAATCCAAAAGGCATTAATTTGTACTACTATGATCCCCATTTTGTGGCAAATGTAGTCTTATGTCGATCTGTTGGTGCTATCCTGATCTAGTGGTACCCTGATCTTGTCCTCCTACATTTTCCAATACTTTATCTGTTAATGGAGTAGGGAAGGGATCATCCAGAAAGGCATCATTCAACTTCCTCAAGTCTATATAGATCCTTATCCCCCCTTGCTTTTTCTCCCGAACTACCATAGTGATAATCCATTTGTATTCCTCAATAGGTTCTATTATACTAGTCTCTAACATATTATCAATCTTTGCCTTCACTTTCTGCTTATATACTGGATTCATCCTATAAGGTCTCTATCTTATTAGTCTAGTATCTGGCCTTAAAGGAATCTTCATCTCTCCAATTTCTCCTGCTACCTCTTTCATCTCTGAAAATTTTGCTAGAAATAGGTCATTGTACTAGCGCAATATTTTTGTTATTCTTTCTACTGTCTCGTTGTCCCAATAGTCACCAATACCTGCAATATTTGGATTCTCTTATGTTCCAATGTTGACTTTATTTATCCTCAATGGTGTAGCAAAATATTATGACTGTAACTATGACCTTCTACTTCATTTTCCCCTTCAACTTATGTTATCTTGATATCGCGCGGGTTTTCTTTTGTTGGGTCATCCTCTGCAATGTGGTAACAATGTAGTAACTGTCTAACTGTCTGTCAATTCTGACTTTGATAAGATGTCACAATTTCAACTTCAGGTTTTTCAAAGATCCTATCTCTTACCAGCTTCAGTGCTATATTCATTGTTGGGTTTTCATGTTCAAATGCAAATGTAAGTAAAAAATTCTACTACAAACCTTCCCAATTTACAGTTCCTCTGTGTAGTTCCAATTTTGTATACCAGTTCCTTGGGATGGCTTCTAATGTATGAATGATGTGATATGGCCATTCTTCTTGTGGTACCAGTCTCCACTGGGTGATGCATCTGTCTACATATTCTCTGTGTTGTCATATTCCATCCTATTTCTGCACATATTACTTCTCGTGCTCTGCTTCAAATCTGATGCGCAGTAATCTCCTACATTGATACCAGTCATTGATATTCTCCTTGTGAGTACCCCACCAATGGGAAGGTGTTGCTTTCAAGGCAATGTCCAATGCTAATAACCTATGATTTTCCAAAACTTCTAACTTAAACTTTCTTAATAATTCTTCTAAATAATTTTTCCCATAAAAAAGGGAGGTTCTCATGCCTATAAACCAATCCATATTAGTGTGCGCATCATTATTGCACATATTATGGTAGAAAGCTCATGTAAATATTGTTGCAAATTCTCCAGTCTTGTGTTAGAGTCTGAAGCACAAGAACTAATGTTTCTCCAGCTAGGCATTCCATCCGTTGTTGGGTTAATCCAATCTTCCTAGCACGTGGTAGTTCTATACAATTGATTTATATCTTCTATAATGAAATTTTTGGTCATGGGTTCAATATATATTTCACCTTCTGAAGGATCTAAGGGTGTTATAACTATGTATTATCCTGATTCAAAAATCATCTTCCTGGTATTTAAATTGATGATAGACTGATTTTCAAATGCCAAATCCAGTCCTAACAATGTTGGATAGGGTGTAGTATTGTCCACTATATCAATGACTTCAAAGTCTGCCTTAGTGCGCACACCATACAAATCCACTAGTATGCCCTTCAATCTACCAATTGGCACCACTCTATGTTTATTCGTTGGCTTCAACTAAATAGGTGAATACCTTAGTGTAGGTTCCCCCATGGCTTCACATGTCTTCTTAGGAAGAACATTTACTTCAGACCCCAAATCTAATATTATGCCACCCATATTGAAATCTCCAATGTTTTCATTCAATATGAACTCCCTACTTGTCCTTCTCTTCCTATGGACATGATTTACTATCTTTTTCCCTTCTTCCCCAGAATTGCACTTTTCTAACAAATTTTGTAATAGTTGCAGAGATGATTTATCATTCAATAACTTTACACAAGATACCAAAAAGTTTCTTAAATTACTAACATTTTATGAAGGTTGATCTATGATGGTCTGATCAAATAAGTGATCCATGTCATATACCGGTACATCATCTCCTCGCTTTGTTCCTAAAGTAGAAGCAATATTCTCCTTCAAAATCTCTTGTATAGCCTCCTTGAATGTCTCTTTTTCTTTCTATGCATCAAATTGTTGTTTAGGTGTTGTATTATTTCTGACCCACTAGTGTTGGTCCTGATTCTGCTTTGCTGCATCTGCTCTTGTCTTGGATCCTCCTCTAGTAACTATATGGATCTTCTTCCCATCATCTTCTCTAGTTTCCACAACAATCCATTAAACATTCTGATTGTTCTGATTCCTCTTTTCCTATATCTTTATCAACAGTGTCGAGCATTCTTTTGTATCATGATTTGTTGGACGACAATACATACATGTTGGTGGTGGTTGTGGACAAACTCTTGCATAATGCTCATGTTTCTGACAATTGTGACATGTTACTGGTCCTCTACCTCCTCCAAATCCTCTTCCTCAATGGCCTCCTCCTCTGAAGCCTCCTCTGTTACCTTGATTATATGTGTGTTTTGTATTATACGGTGGTCTTTGATTAAACTGGTTGCGCATTATTATACTATGTGATGCTTGAAACTGTTGCGCGTTATTATACTGCGGTGGTACTTGGAACTGTTGTGTGTTATTATACTGCAGTTGTGTTGTAAATTGTTGTGCAGGTTATCCTATCGTGTGTTCGGCCTACATCCTATAAGTATTTGAGGTCCTCTCCTTCATTATTTCCAAGGTTCTACAATCCTTGTCTTCATGTCCTACAGACTTGCAGAAGTTGCAGAATGTACTCTTTGGAATTGTTTGATACTTTTACATCATGGGACAATGATATGGATCATGTCCATGTGTTATACATACCTCATACCATACACCTCATGTGGGTAAAGGATTTGGCATGCCTGCTCCCAAATACTGTGAAAATGTTGGACACTCCTTCTTATGATGTCCTTATGTTCTGCATAATGTACACCATACAACTTCTCTCTTTTCCTATCCTTTATTCTAATTCAACTAAAATGTTAGAGTCTTTAGATCTGCTCTCAACTCTTCCACAGCTAGATCTGTATGTTTATATTGATTCTCTTCTAACTATAGGGTTGCTTGCAAAGCCTAAGCCTGAGTCTGGAACTTTTGTTGTCTCAATGGGTACTTAAGATGTGGAAATAATGAATTAACAAAAAAATGTCTATGTTGCATATATGTAATAGGATACTTCAACTTACCTTTAAACCTCTTGAACTTCTGGTCAATCTCCCAAACTGACTCTCATGTCTTATGTTTGATCTCTATCATATCATAAATGAACTGATCCTCTGAACTTGGTCGTTGAAACTCATTGATTAAGGCCTTCTTCACATCTGCGACAGTCGTAGGTTCTCCTTGCGGTTTGTTTACTGCGAGGCCCATATACCAGTCCAGTGTGTGGTCTCTAAATGTGATTGCAAGTTGTGTCAATTTTGTGTCCTCATCTATGATCTGTTTGGCTTCCCAAATATTCTCACAGATAAATAAATGCTTCTTTGGATCCTCTGACCCTTCTCCACGGAATTTTGGTAACTGAATATTTGGATCTACTCATGCCATTGTGAAGTTTTTTGTACTACCACCTCTGCACGGTGTAGATACCTGACTACTACTAGTTGAACTTATACTTATACCTGAATTTCCATTGGACCCTCGTCCTACTAAAATCATTCTACTACTAATCACTTGTTGTCTAACTGATTCTTCTTCTTCAGATGTCTTATTCGCACATGGGGTTGTGGGTTCCACACTAATTCTTATCTAGAATGGAGAGCCTTCTTCTACACCGTACCCTTGACCTTTGGTTTTCCTCTCGTATGTGGCGCATAATATTTCCTCAATCTGCCCCGTTGCAGGGAGATCCTCTACCTCTTCCTAATCATTTTCTAAGCCCTCTCGCTCAGATACTGCCCTCTTCTTAGTATTGATCTTATACTGGTAGGGTCGTACGTTGTGCGTCACTCCTGCTTTCTTTATTATTTCCCTGGTCTATTCCTCATCCATCATAATGGGGTATATTTCTTCCTTCTTTTGGCCTCTCTCCAGAGCCCTCTCCATATGTCAGATCATCCTTAGTGCTTCCCCCAGTTACCCCATGCGCACAGAGTGATTTAGTTGTCTGAGTCCATTGTCATCACGCATTTATCATGCAATGATGTTTTGATCGACGTGTAAAGTGACCTAATATATCGTCCTCTTGGTTCCTTCAAGAACTCCTGCTCTGCAATAGTATATCACTTTGTTGTATCGACTACCAACTCAGTAATAAACAATGCAATAATACCATCTAACCAGAAATCCATTATGCACCTAAATTTATTATTAACCCTCTCCAACCGTGCAATATTTTCAGTAGTCCACTCTACTGGTCTGATCCAGTTAGTGGGATGATTATCCTTCAATCTCAATATCCACTCTTGCAGCAACTCAGGAAAATAACAGAAAAATGCCTCATGCAAATCAGTAAACACATACATGTCCAAATATTGGCGTTGTGTATACCTGGAACTTCTATTGTATTTTTGTGCAAACTCGAGATCTTTGGTCCTCAACCATCATTCAATATCTTCTTTAGTAGGATTCCATGGTCTAAACATCCCTTTCTACCACTACATTTTCCTCATTGTTCTTCAAAMAATCCYCTCCAAACTATTCTTYTGAGTTCCATCCAGGAACGAAACCATTTGTTGGATGTTTGGGCTGACCCGGGTTCTACCTTTAGGTTTCSAACAAAACCCTACAAACCATCGRCCCTTCTGGACACCAGAAGGMAACACTGCACACAAAGTGTAGTCTCTCCTGAGATGGATTATGGGTGACTGTAGGACCTAGATGTCTGCAGTCATGGAGGGGATCGTGCTCATGAGGATGTTAGACATTCTTTCTATCTCAAATATATCAGATCTACCGTTCTATAATCATATTCATTATGCAATAAAATAATATAACAGATCTAGTGCGCACGGTAAATTAGCTCTAACATATTCATTCATTCATTCATCATAAAAAGAAATAAAATCATTATTCCACACATTGACATGGTGTTTTATCGTGGTTCACCCTCCTGGGCTATGTCCACAAAGATTTGTCATTTTATGCTTCTTTATTCATCTTCATCAAATCATTGTGTTGCACACATTACATCAGAAATATGTCTATGTCTATGTGAGGCTGAAAAGTGTCGCACGAAGCTCCACGGCTTGCGACCTAACCCTCAGTTACAATCCATAAGTTCCTAAAACTGACTCAATAGTAGCTCAGCAGCTTTCAACCAAAACTAGTAACTGAGACTCAAAACTCATCCAAAACCATACAAACCATGATCTAAGATGATATCCTAGCTACCTCCTACATCATATATTTATACTACCAAAAGTGGGGTAAACCCATTACATTGATGACCAAAAACCTAACCCTAACTGGATTAGGATTGTCCACATGTCAACCTCCTACGCGTGGTTGGTCCTCGATCCAACCATTCTTCGTCGCATTGTCCTTCTATCTACCTTTGATTTTCCTCTTTCCTTGTGCTACTTCCCCTTGATTC
>SNQJ01S0124727.1:26396-48873 GCA_010110895.2 Picea sitchensis | reverse complement strand
ATGAGTAAGGATTTGAAACATTAAGCATATGAATTAGCTATGGAATTCATCTAACTACAACAATATATGAACAAAACTTATCTACAACAAGATCTAATCTAAAACATGTATCAACGATTACTTGAAAAGAACATAAAGAAAGAGTGTACTAGTTTGACAAAGGGGGCCCTCCAATGCTTCACTGGTACACTTGAGTTGTCTCAGCTAAGAAAGAGCTCCAACAACATTCACATCATCATATCATAGGAATTAACAGGAACAAAACACAGAACTGATCTCAAGAGTGCAAATTCCAAAGTTTCTTCATTCACATTAAGGGTGTCATACTAATCTATGCTTAAGAGTATTTATACAAGAGTTCCAAAACTAAAAATGCCAATAAATATCCTAAATATCATGATCAGATCCATAATATCCTAGGAAGGTCGAATGCCTCCTTCAGATCCATAATATATGGCCAAATCCCATGAAAATCCAAAACTGTCCATGATTTAAGGCTAAAATAGGGTATTTTCTACTGAAGTGGCCCTGTTTGACCAGCGTTGAACAGACATCTAGAAGGCTCAAATATAGAAGATGATAGCTCATTATCCATCCTTGTACATCAGGGAACACGATCCAAGTCTTAGATTTCTCCCAGGTGTCCTGCAAGTACACGAACCTAGGAGCAATTACGGGATTTAGTCAAATACTGTAATTTCTGATAAATTTTCAATTTTAATGCCAAAATTTAGAAAACTCAATTCTTAAGCAAAAGAATGATAAATATACCTTGCATAAGATGTTTTATGGGAAATGTGGAATGAAATGAAGGCAAAATGGATGGATATAGAGGCAAAAGTGTGGTTTATAGAGCAAAAAGGAAGCATAAAAATGTACTCAACATCTCCCCCAAGAGGAAGTCCTTGCATGTCCTCATGCACAAAAATGTCCTTGAACCTATGTCACTGATCTTCTGCCACCTCTGCTGCCTGCAATAATGTTTCCACATTCACCTGAGCTATATGAAGTGCTTTCATTCTTTGATATTTCTCTTTATATGCCTTTTTCTGTTGGAACCACTTATAGGCTTGTTTGGAGATTAACTTGTTCTGTTTTTGAAGCTTCTTGTTCTTCTTCTTCAAAGTTTCATTCTCCTCCTGTGTTTTATGGCTTTGTGTTCTTAGCATTTCATTCTCTATTTTTATGTATCTTTCTAGGACTTCAATTTCCTTGATTTTTCTTTTCATTTTCCTTATTTTCTTATTTTTCCTTTCTATCATTCCAAATTATGGGAGGAAAATGAAAATGATTATTTTTATGATATTTGTCACAATGTGATCATTCCAATTCATGAAATTATCTCTGGTCATCCTCCTCCTAGAATTTCAAAACAAATTATTGGGAATCCAGGTGTTATTGTAGATTGGTACATTGAGGAATTTTTTTCTTACATCAGAGTTTTCGGTTACTTTGCATCTCCACATGCTCTTCCCAAGTTTCTACTAGACAGACTTGTTTGCAGAGAAGTATCCTATCAGACAGTTTCAACAGACATCGCCAAAGAACTGAAGGCCTCATAAAAAAGAGTTTGGCCACCCTTTCTTATGCAGGTTGGTATATTCTCATTATCAGACTTTGGACATGCTAAGGTAGAGGATTCTCCCTTAGATGATATTAAATTGGTTGACATTGAATTCAAGAAGCATGATCCACATAGGGTGGTAGAAAATCATTTGGCTCAATTTAACATGAAGAAATACATCCATGAAGATTCAACTTATGACGAGGTCTTCATAGGAGTTAGATCATATGATGAGGTTGTATCATGGTTTCAAAGTCTTCCTCAAGAACAACAATTAGGTTTTCTTAGTTTTCAAAAGCACAGAAGGAACAATTTACCTAAAATATATCAAGAAAAACAAAGGCTTAATCAAACTTCACAGGTGGCACAATCATCAAATCTCAAGCAACATCACTCACATGAGAAAAAACTAAAGAAGTGGAAAGGACACCAGAAACAGTGTCCAAGGATGCAATAATTACAGGAATCCATACCAGGTAAAAGTGATCAAGAATTATTAGCATTATTTGAAGATTTTATGAAACATGGGCATAATTTTCCTCTGTTGTTGTTAAATACTGAAAATCCTATGAAAGATGTCACAAATCAAGGGGAATATGCTGCACTTATTTCTCCCATACCATCTTAGGCTCGCTTAGCAACAAGTTATGATTTACCTTGTTCAAAGGTTATCAATATAGATGACCTGACACCTATTGAACTTGAATATATGCCTTCACTAGATTTATTTTTCAACAAGAAAAGGAAGGCTATCATATGAATAGAATCTCGACAGAAAGAGGGAGGAATCACCAAAAATTAAAGAATGATATATGATGGACAGGGACAGAGTGACCCTGAATTCACAAAAGAGGTAGCAGACTCACTGGGAGCGTTTGCAACTACAAATTTATGGTCAGTGGATAATTTGAGAAAATAGTTGGACCATAAGAATATTTTGATTAAACAATTACATAATGAAATGCAACAAATGGAAGTTATTTCCATATAAAGAATCAATTTTTATATAAGCCTAGTCAGATAGGGTTTTGAGCAGCAGATTAAACAGTTAGAGGATAAATTGAAATTTAGTTTTCAAAATCATCACTTGAGTAATAACATGGTCTCCCAACAAGATACATTAATAAATCAATTGAAATCTCGGATAACCACAATCAAGGGCACCATAATTGATATTTTCGCCTTCAAGAAACAAACATCAGAGGTAAATGAGAAGTTGCAGTTTGTCCATTAGAATTTGTATGAAAATTAGGATGTCATCCAAAAACATTATCATGTAATAAATAGTTCTTTGCAGATGATTGATGACAAAGAGAAGGAATCTTCTATGGCCAGATCCAGATTTCAAGAATTTATAGTGTGGAGGCAAAATCTCAATGTACCAGGGCTTGCCCCTTTTTCATAATTTGAGCAGATAAAAGAAGATATGGATTTAAATACCTGGGAGAACAATCTTGAATAAATTAAAAGGTTAGCTAAAGAGGCAAAAGATGCTTGTCTTGATGCTCTTTTAGCTGTAGATCAAGAAATGGCAGAAATTGATGTCAGTAGTATTCATGCTACACTTGGGAAAGTCGAGATTGAAAAGAATAGAGAAGAGCTGAAGAAAAGTAGAGTGAGGGTGCAAAATGATATACTCCAGGTAAATCATGTTGATTTACAAATATTAAATGATATTCTGGTGAAACCAAGTTTACAACATCAGATCACTCAACAAGCAGTAGTTCAAATTCAAAGAAATCTACCATTGGTGCATAAAAAGGATTTTTCGTTTGAATTAAATGAAAATATCGAACCCTCCAAGTTTGTTATTGCATTATTGGATCTGCATGCACAATTCAAGGATCATCAAAAGGAAAGTGCATCCATGAGCAAATAGAGGATGAATGAATCGCCAACAAGTGAAAGATATCTCAGCAGATGTTTACATATCTTTGTAATATCTTTTTAGTTTAGATTGTATTCTATTTTGAGATCTAAGAATGTGAAAAGTCTAACCACTTTTAGTTAAGACGATTTTTGTATAAATAATCGGATTAAAGATGTATTCAAGGCTTCTTCTAGACAAATGTAAAAGATAACCTTCCTAACTCGAATTTATCTATTAACCAAACTATATGTTGATGTCTCCCATAATAACTCTAATGGCCTCTATATATTCACATGTGGCAACCCTATTCAACCAACTCTTATTACATATACATTCAACCCCACATATACTCCACTTAGAGTCATAACTCCTAACATTTGAACACCATCCCCCTTTAAACACAAATCGAGGGATTAAAAATGGCACAACTACCACATGCAAAACATGTCAATCATGCTACCAAGCAACTATCAAATTTGAACCCAGCCCAGCCCTTCCAAAGGCTTATAGCTCGTAAGAGAAGGGTGTGTAGAAATTTATCTTGCAAAAAAAAATACAAAATTAAATTTTGCATGTCTATTGGGAAGTGCAAAAATTGATTAAAATCTTTCAAAGGAAGGGTAGTTGTTTAGATAGCCCGTCAAAATTATTTATAAAATAAACTAGGAAATCCGATCCATATTTGGGGATTAAAATTGAGATTTGAAGTCGTAGTAAAAGAAATATAAACTTTGCCTTAATCAAAGAAATGAATCGTCATTAATATTAGATATTATATAATAAGTTAGTTATATATAATATAACTAACTTATATTATTTAACTAACTTAACATTATTTCCTAATATAATAATAAGTTCCTCAAAACTTTATAAATAATGTAATTTATAACCTAAGATATATTTAATCATAGAGGGGCCTTCGCAGTGCAACATATTAAATATCATTTTTGGGATTAATTGCATTGAGTAAGTCATTAATATATGAACCGAAAGTGATGATTGATGTTATGCAATTCATTTCGTTGGTTTCAATCCCACTTCTTAACCCCTGTGAGCATCACCTGATGAAATGAGTGCTAAGTGGACTATTCAAATCATGAGAATTATTGGTTAGTTTCTACTAATACTCATGGATATGGGTCATATATTAATGACTTAATCAACGTAGTTAATACCAAAAATGATATCTAATATATATTAATATTATGATAATAATAATAATAATAATAATAATAATATAATATAATATATATATATATATAGGCATCACCAAAAGGAATCCTTAAAAAACTTAGGACTCTTCAGAGAACCTTTCTTTAGGGTGGTGCTACTAAAGAAAAAAAATGGGCCTTAATAGTCTAGGAAAAGTTATGCAAACCAAAGTCCTACAGAGGGGTAGGTATCAGGGAACCTTTACATGTAGGATGAGCCCTAACAACCAAATTATGGTGCAGGTGGATCACAAACCCAAAGGATTTTTGGGGCAAAGTATGGAAAAATAAATATGCCCCTGAGGTGGAGATACAAGATCTTATCCTCATAGATGGTAATTGACCTAGCTCCCTCATATGGAATACCTCCTAGTAGAATAGAGAGCTAGCCGAAAAAGAAATCTTTTGGGAAGTGCATAATGGTAGGGTGGCCCTCTTCTAGGACGATGCCTGGAAAAAACTCCCAATCCTAGCGAACCAAGAAGATATGGAATGAGATAGAAACTCCATTATGGAAAAAGGATGTTCCCTAGTCCATCAATATTGGAAGAATTCAGTCTCCCCATACTCAGAATATGACAAAATTTGGAAAGACCTGTCATACTGGCTAGTTCATCTGGAAACAGAGGTCAGGAACTGCATTAAAGTTGAGATTTCTCTTAGACATATCATAATTAAAAATGGGTTGGATATTATCCATTGGGGAAACAGAGGCAAGGGTAGTTTCAAAGTTAAATATGCCTACTTAAAAGCAACAAAATTGTCAGAGACAGACCAAAAAAAGGACTGGCAGTTCATCTGGAAACCTAGGATTTGGCCCAAAATTGCAACCTTTGTGTGGTTGATCCTTTCCAAGAAAGTATTGACATGGGATAAACTAAGAAATAAAGGGTACAAAGGCCCCTCCATTTTCATGTTATGCAGAGAGGAGGAAGAAACCCTCACCCACCTATTTTGTGCCTACAGAGAAGCGAGAAGGATCTGGGATAATGGGGCAATGATGTTCTAGAGAGACAAGGGTGACATAGATGACCCAACAAGCCTAATCGTCGATTGGTTAGTAGAATCGTTCAAAAAACCCATTCTAAACAAAATTTGGGAGATATTTCTAGGGATAGTGATGTGGAACCTGTGGAAAGAAATAAACATAAGAATTTTTAAACAAAAGCCTCTTTCAACCCAGTTTGTGTGGAACACAATTAAAGAGAATGTGCAAGAATATATATCTTTGAGTACCTAGACGTCAGAAGAAAAAATATTTTTTGTGGAGGAAGAAGACATTTTCAGATAGTGGAACTTAGAACTAGCCTTCCAACAAGAAAATAAATCTCCTTCTCACAAAACAAAAAATACAAACCAAGTTTGGAAGTCGTCAGAAAAAGGAACTATAAAGCTAAATTTTAACGATGCATCTAAGGATAACCTTGGAAAATTTGGAGTGGGGGGTCTTCTGAGTGATTCAGAAGGGATAATCATGGCTATGTTTGCCAATATTCTGGGGTATAACTCCAATAATAGTGTGGATCTAGAAGGTGTCATCAGAGGCTTGGACATGGCCAAACACTAGGGACTAACGAGTCTGTCGGTGGAAGGCGACTTTCTCCTTATCATAACTACTCTAAAGCGTCTAAGAGAGGGATCTAATCCAAAACAAATCTCCAAAAAATGGAGACTATCTCATGGTTGGGTGCAGGTTTCCAACATGATCCAACATTTCCAGGTGATAATTCCATCCTAGGTAAGAAGGAGAACCAACACAGTAGCATACTATTTGACCAACGTAGGTGTCCAACAGAAGACACGAGCATCGAGGTGGAACATGGGGACTCCACTGATCACACCACATGGTACAAATCCACAAGATTAAATTAAATCAACATGAGATAACACATGATGAGTCAGTATGAGAAGGAGAAAACAGGTGGGGAGTCGAACAAAGGTATTGGGACAACAATCAAGAGCCTGAGAGATAAGGACCCAGCTGGTGAAATAGAGCAAGCCACTAGGACCCATGATGATACAGGGGAAATAGATGTTGGTCATGATGTTGCAAGGACACAAGGGGATGGGAGGGATCATTCCATAGAAGGGGTCGACTTTCATATCGACCAAACCAACCTCATGTAGTAATATGATGAGTACTATAGAGGATTCCTAGGTGGGACGAGGTGTCTCATGCAATGAGCAGATCAGTACATCAGTGGAATACTATATGGGGAGAGGCCTCTTAGTGTATATTGAGGTAGAGTACTGACATCATAGGAAGGTGAGGAACAATAATGGGAGCATGCGTAAGGTTCATATGGAGAATGAGATTCATAACCATGGTAGTTATGGGAAGCAAGGCGAAAGGAATGCAAGAACAACCTCCTTTTGGGTGAACCATGTGACGGGAATAATGAATCGTTCCATTGCAAGGAGGAAAGGATGACATTACATTGGGAATGTTTCCCTCTTCAAGCCTACCATATTGGTAAATAAATTGGAAGTTGCATCTGCGAATTGGACCCGACACCTCAAGAATAGAAATAAGGTTGTGTTTGAGAATTGGACCCAACACCTCAAGAATAGAAAGAAGGTTTCGTCTGAGAATTGGAAGTGGAAGATGAATAACATCATAAGTCCTTCATGGTGTTTATTACAACTTAGTATAGGAAGATGGGCTTGGGTCGAGACTAATCACAGGAAAAATTAGGGTGCAAATTCCGAGGAAGTTGAAATTAGGATAATTAAAGCCATGGCCATAAAGGGTTCAAGGCAAAAAGGCAAGCAATCAGAATCCTCTTCTTCAAAAGGACCAGAAAATCATTCAAGGGTAGCTCGATCAACATGGATGACTGATATACTCTTCAAGAACCTGAGTATAGATAAGGAAAGGTAATATTTTGTGGAAATTGAGGAAGCGATGAGGTGTCAACGCCACTCAACCTCAAACACAGATATAACGAGTGAGGTGTAGTATTGGGTGGATGACCCCAAATATACCCTCACCAAGGAAACCATGTATTTTTAGTTTGTGGAAATGTTTTGGGTAGTGAAATCTATGGTTGCCCAGGATGTGGCCAAGGCTAAAAGAGATAATGACAAAACCCTCTAGGAAATTGAAATCCTAGACGACAAATTTAATCTCTTCTGTTGTTCGCAGTTTGGAATCAAATTTTGGGTCAGACAGGAGGCCCAACACCCAAACCCTCCAATATCGCATGCCTTCCCAATTCATATTGAGGATGAAGACGAGGCCAGCGCTGTGGTTGGAAAGGTAGACAAGGGAAAAGGACATCTGGAATATCCAAAGAAGCCCCAAAACCCATTTTTCTGGTTCTAATGTACGTTATTTGGTTTTTTCTCTCCTCACTTGTTTTGTCCTCCTTTTGTTGGAGTCTTTTTGGGTAACTATGATTCTTCCCCCGCTTTTGTCTCAACTCACGTTTCAAACTTGTTAATTCCGTATAGTCTCTCAATTGTTACAGTGAGGTGGTTGGTTTCCATTATGGAAGCCCCTCAGTAAAGACTCCCTTGTATGCCTTCTTTTAGATATTCAATGAAGAGGGATCTGGTTTCCATTATGGAAGGCCCTCTCTGGTGCGAATGTATGTTTATTGTCCATATATAGAAATACAAAGTCCTTTTTTAGATTAAAAAAATAATGATAATGTAATTTATAAATTAATATTAGGATTATATATTCATTATAGTTTTTGCAAAGATTTTTGCTAAAGGTGTTTATATTATATTATTAGTTAATAATAATATATATTATTTTTTTTGCACGGAAAAAAGCGTAATTTTATTCATCCGAAGAGAACCAAATTAGATTTTGTAGGTGCCTAAGTCACGACCTAATCATGGGTAAAGTGAGTAGAAAATAGAATCCCGAGAGGGCCCAAAAAATAGCTAATAATCCACTAAGAAAAGTTCAATAGAATGAACTGGGAATAACCCTATATAAGTCAGAAAAAGACCCTTCAAGCACCAGAACCCTGCCACCCAAAACATTCCAGGAAAGCAAAAGACCCGCCAAGATATACACGCTATAAAAGCAGACTCCGGAGAATATATTTGGACACCAGAAGGACCAGGTTTGAGCAGTATGAGGCTCCCACACCAAGAGAAACAAAAAACATCGTAGCCAGCGAAAACCCCATCAAACACCAGAAAAGGAGAAAACCAAAAACCCACACGCCCCCAATAAGAACCTCAAAGTACTAACCCTACAAACACCACACACCTTAAGCGAGGACCTAAAATCTTTGGCCCAAAACCTCTTCTGATATGAGGAAGAGAAAGGACACCAACACCCACCAAAAAACTCGATATGGGCATACATCAAACCTTGAACAACCAACGAATCCAAGAAAAACCCCAGACGACCGAAGGAGAACCAAGAAATGAAAGAACGGTTGAAAACAAAATATTTGAAGAAACACAAGGCCAAAACCCAGCCCCAGACATAGTGGCACAACCAGATCCGCGCCCAACCAACCACACAAAGTCAAGAAATAAACCTTTTCATGTGTAGAGGCCTCAGGCAATAAGGGAACCCCCAAAGGACAAAGGAGAAGAATATTCGACCGCCTAAAACATAGCAGAAACCATAGAAGTGGAACCACCTCCACCACAACACGATCAAGGATTGAGACAAAGACGAGGATGCTAGGATAAACCAGATTGGGCTTCGACAAAGAGAGCCCAGATCATCAAGCTGCAGCTAGGAGAACCCTAGCCACAACCCCCACCAATAATAATATATACTAATTATATATAATAAGTATTATATAATATATTATATTATATAATTAATAATAATAATATATATAATATATTATCATAATATATTATAATATTATAAGTTAAGAAGTCCATGAGGTGTAGGACAGTCGGTGACAGAGTGTGTTGTTAAGGCACTCTGTGATATTAAAGTCATCGGTTCGAAACCTGCGGGGACAAAATATCCATCCATGTTAAGGGTTGGCGTGGCTCAGGCTGGGTGCGATCCTTGAGTGATTTTGGCGGCTTAGATGCCCATGAGTCATGGTTTCTCAGCCACAAGCTAGTCCCGCAGGTCATGAACAAACTAGCAAACAAAAAAAAAATTATAAGTTAAGAATATAGTTAATGTATAATATAATATTATAATTATTAATATATACTAATGATTATATAATATATTATTAGTATTAATTATAATATAATTATTAGTATATATAACATATTATAATATTATTATTGTATATATAATAACTATATAGTTATTATATATCTTATAATAACTATAATATAAGTTATTTATATATAAATTACATTATTTATTACTATATATAAACTAATATATTAATAAGTTCATCAAAACTTTACAAATAATGTAATTTTTTAATAAAATTTTATAAATTTATAAAAAATTTAAATATTATTGATAATATTATAAAATTACATAAATATATTATAATATATATAATATAATATTATAAGTTAATAATGACAACTTGGAAATGATCAAGTGTACTTTGTAATCTCAATTCCCACCAAATTGCACAGTGCACATGCTCCTCATTTCTTAATTCTTTTTAAGCTCTATTTCTCCAACATTTTCTGCAGAATTGAACTTGTTGGAGAACTTGTGGTAATGGGCATCAATATAGGAAGCTCAAAATTGTGAGCACCATCTTTCTTAAGGTAATGCTTCTAGATTTTCATTATACTTCTTCTCAATCATTTTTAACTACTCACACTCCGTGGACCCTCACTCTTTCATATATTTTACTTTCTATACTATGAATCTTCGTGACTCTCGTGTTATTAATTCCATTACTTTTTTTTCAGGAAGAGGTTCATCCTCCACAATTGCTTTGGTTTTCATCCTCTGGGCAGTCATAAATAACTTGTCGGTTGCCACTTGGGGGACGTACCATTCAATGGATCCAAGGTCCTCCTACAGTGATTGGGACTGGCCACCTTGTTGATTAATTCCATTACTTATTTACCACAGCCTTGTGGAAGACCATTCCATTACTTATTTATCATAGCCCCATGGAAGACTGAGGTTGAAATCTTTCAATGTTTCAAGCGCAAGCTGATTGTTTCACCTTCTCTAGTTAAGGTCATGCTTATTTTACTTGTTTATTATAGTTTGCGACTAAAGGAAAAGTTTATCTTTCTTTTAATACTTTTGTGCAAATCATTGAAGACTCTTCTTCACTCCCTAGAGCTCCAACGATTTAATTTCCTATATTTGTAGAGACTCCTAGGGTTTGAAAAAAAATAATAAATAGGATATTAGGCCATGCCTTCTTCAAAATTATGTCTAGGTAGTAGAGTCTTCATCCACATTGAAATTCATTTATTTATGATCATTATTCAAAATATTTGGCTTTGGAATTTACAAAAATTCCTATTGTATCCTTCCATGGGGACTTGGTCGTTGTAGTCCATGACTGTTTGAGAAACCATCGTTGTTTGTTGTCTTTCTTGTACACATTTCAGTTCAAAACTTTGCACGTCTCTATAATTCAGACAATGTTAAATATAATACCACTGTACTTAGTATTCTCTCTATTTTGATAAATAAGAAAGTTGTTAGACAAACTGGACGTAGATTTGATTTTGTTTTTTTCCTAAATTTAGAAAATAAAATACAACACGACTTTAGTTTAGAAAATAAAATCCAACACGGCGTAGAATGATATGTTTTCTTATGTTACCATTCTTTACATTTTTAAGATTATAAATATTTGGAAGGATGATCTTTTATTTTTCCATTTTTTTGGATGGGTTTACTAAATGTACATTTGTCAATTGAAGTATAATTATTTTTTTAACTTTTCATCCTTGAAGGGTTGGATGATTATATGCCCTTCCAAATAAAATTAACACCATCCCTTCAAATTTGATCACTGCGACCAAGTGCCAAAATCAAACTACCCAAGAAACACTACTACTACAATCAAGAAATCAAGATGAAGAATGAGGATTGTATGACTATATAGTATACAACTCACTTCTATATGAAGTCATCAAACATATTTCAAATTATTCCATGACCAAACATAATTCCAACCACAATCAACCCTAGTAGTCAAAATTGGTCCAAGATTCTACCTCTTACACCTCTTCCCCAAAAATTTGTAAGAATAGATGCCACCATAATATCAATACCTGGAAAAGGAATTAGAATTCCTCTTGTTATGATGATTAGTATGTAGATATGGCAAAGAATTTTGTTTCTGTTGAACATAAAGTGCATAATGTGATCCTTGGTCAACTAAAGGTGCAGGGTTTTATCCTTGTAATTCAATAGAAGAGTCATCTAAAGGAGAAAACTCCAACTCTAACATAACATCAACAACCAAATTAACAGTTGCAACAATATGTGCTTCCTACAAATCAATATAATTACTTTCATCTTGAAATGGAGTCTCACCATATTTGTTAGTTAATCATTGACTTGGTCAATACCATAGGTAGTTTATGATGGCACATGGTATTCGTGTGATTCCATCATATTTAAGAGGCTTATTGTCTCCATTTTAAAGTGCCTTTAGTGGCTAGTGTTGTCTACATTATCCAAGGGTAATGAATATGTATTTGTGTGGTTTTCCCAAGTTTGTGTTTCCACGTTAAATATAGTCTTTAATATATGTGTGCATGCTTGTGTTTATCTCTCTCCTGCAGATGTAAAATTTTACATGGTATCAAAGCCTAGGTATACCTAGACTCTCTAGTGAGAGTGACTTGTGACATTGGGAGCCTTGGGTTGATATCAATGCTATAAAAGTGGAAGTTCTCAGAACCAACATGAGGATAGAGTATCATGACTAATGGGAATGCCATTGTTGGAGAAATTTTGCGTGATGGTATCATGTTAAGAGATATTTTCCATTTGTGAGAGCTTGTGTTATGGCCTGCATCCTAGGGCTTAGCCTAAGGATCTCTATCATATGGTATGATTTCTATTGAAGTTGAGAGATTAGGAAGCATCTAACGGAAAAAATTGGCCTAAAGGCATAGGATAAGAATAAGCATGGTAGATGTGTGATGAGATTGTTGATGGATGATATGACAAGTTCATATAGTAGTGTGTTAACTATGGAAACTCAATGTAATGATGGAATTCTTTTCACCGATTTTGAATACATTATTTACCTTTGTAAATATATTTTTGTAAGACCAATTGGCATGCATACCCCTAATTTGTTTGATCACTTGTAATGATTTTTTCACACTTGCAGTATCTATGTGTTAGTTGAAAGGTTTAGAAATGGGTCATTATTTGGCCATAGAATTTGGGTGATAGAATTAAAGGAGACATGGTGTAGTAATATCATAATCTTGGATAAAACTTTAAAGGGGATAGGTGGTTTATCCTAAGTCAAAGTTTAAAGGAGGGATTGTTAGGTTAATCATTTACTCAATCAATATCCTAGGTGGTTTACAATGGCACATGGTATTAGCCCATGACATTCATGTGATGGAAAGATATTTGATAGGCTCATTGTCACTATTATGCAAAGTGACCTTTGGTGGCTCTCTTTTCCAAATCAATGACTACATTGGGGTGCAAATTCGAAATGTTGTTTTCGACATCGATGGAAAAATGGTTTGTGATGTTGGATATATGTTGGAATTGTTATGATCTACTTATACATCCAAATTCTAATGATTCAAACTAACGTCAGAATTCCTATGTAGTTGTGAAAACTATTTAAATCCAAAGAGATAAGGTGGAAATTAGGTGATCCTTTTTATGTCTATAACATATTTTTTCCTTTTCAATTATTGTAACAACATTTTTCTACTTTCAACATCCATTTTTTCCTACAAAGTTTTGATTCTTTACATAATCGAAATTCTCTTCAAGTAAACAATGTGTTAAATTGAACTCTATATGTGTGAATTCTTTGAATCTATTATTTATTGTACTTAGTGTATTTTGTTGTAATAGTTAACAATATCATCAAAAGGGAAAATGTTGAGGAACATTGCTAGGTAAAAGGAGTAAAATGTTGATAGTAAATGTAATTGCCCTTGCAAAAAGTGTAAGGATTACAAAGGAGATGAATTCTAAAGGTTTTAACTAAAAAACATTGTAGGGATTATGGGTTGAAGGGGTGGAAAACATATATTTCCCATTGTAAGAGTTATTTGTTACACATTTTATTATCATCGTGTGTTTTTTGTCATATATATATATATATATATATATATATGACAAAAAACATTACGATGATAATAAAAATGTGTAACAAATAACTTGCCAATGGGAAATATATGTTTATTAGCTCTACTGTTGGTATTTTGTGGGAAGCGATGGGTTCAAGTTGGGTCTGGAGAAACACTAGCCGCAGGTCGCATTGGGGTTTCCACACATACGCCCTGTGGCTTAGCCTTCCCTTTCGCTAATGTTTGTTCGTCACTAGTTCATTTTTTCAGGTGCTCATATTCAAGTTGTTTCCTTCCTCAGGCATGATGGAAAGGGACGATGATTACTTAGATGTTGTTGGAGATCTCGTGGATTACGATGGAGACGTATCAGATGGGAAACTGATTTATTGTCCTAGCTAGATAGTTTCTCGTGCTTGAATTGAGTTTTCTACTTACTGCTTTTAGGATGGAGGAGGATCAAGGGATAGTAACAGTCTCCAATCCAAGCTCTTAGGCTAGTGAGTTTCACAGTGTGGCATTTCTTCTTCTTCAGTTCCATATTTCATGTGGCCCAGACCTATCTTTGGACTCCAAGTTATCTCCCTCGAGATGTTTTTTACCCATCCCTCCATGGATATCCTCATATTTTTTGCTTTCAAGGGTGAGGGATTGTTTGAGGAGATTGGACACGAGATTTCTACCAGAAGAACCACTTGAAGTGATCTTTCCTATCAACCCTCCTATCATTGATTGGCCATAGTCCTAGGAAATGTTTGGTAGCTACAACATCGGACCGAAATTCCCTTATCTGGAATGGTCCTCCCTCCTGGCGAACTTTGATCTCTCTCAGACGTGTCTCCCAACTGTTTCGAAGTTAGGCAGGTCTTCTTCTCTTGGGCCAAAAAATTTCCGTGCTTTGTTCCCCCATCCTTCTTCCCAGACCTCTAGTGAGGAGGGTTCGATCCAAGGGTCCTCTTTCCCACAGGGAGGCAGGAAGGCTCATGTCGGAAGCAAATTTAGGGGGATCAACCAGTGGTAAAAAAGAAGAAAACACATGCATGGATAAAACTAGTCAATCAACCTCACAAATTGGCACCCAGGGACATTATGCTTCCTAAAAGTTCAGACTGAAGTTTGAATTCTTGAATATATCTTATTTTATTTGACCAAGACAAAACCCTAAGAATATTATTATATTATATTTGTTAAGATGGCCCTATTATTACTAGCAAAGTGTTCCCTATTTTGCCTTGACAAGTAAAATGAAAAATTAAAGGATAAATTGACAGATCGGCCCAAAACTAATTTTAGGGTGGCCAAACTATTATTTATAAAGGATGCCATCACCTCATTTGAACATACAACACACTAGCTCTGACCAAGAAGAAGTGCACAAGTCTTAGAGGGAGAGACTATTGTATCTAGACAGTGACGTTGTGGAGATTCTTGGTCTACTTTTCAATTATATCTTGGTTATGTGGTGCGCTACTCTTCCCTAAATTAGGGTTAGAGGAGGATATTTTTCTTTGTTAGTTCTCTCTTGGAATATAAGGCATTTTTCTTAGTTGGTGAATCTATATTGAGGGAGTTTTGTTGGTTTCCCTAAGAGGGTTTCAATTAAATATTGTGTATGTTGTGGATGTTATTCTTTCAATGACCCTTTATATGTAGTTATTGTGCTAATTGTTCAAAAGTAAAAGAACCACTAATTTAATTAACTTCTTAAGATGAAAATTCAAAATTAAAAGAACACTAATTTAATTAACTGCTTAAGATGAAAATTCAACATGGTATCAGAAAATGCATGAAAGAAGTCATTTTCATCGCATAGAAGAACTCGTTGAAGAATCTAAGAGAATAGGAGAAATCTTCTAACCCTAGCACACCTTTTTCCTGGAACAATTTTCACTTTTGGACAAGTTTTAGAAATTAGGGTTTCTGCATAAACCCTAAAAGGTGACATCATCCACCTTTTTGGAGGACGTTGGGAAAGGTAAGACCATCTAGGAGCTCTCCCTAAGAGGGCGCATCTAGTCCCTGGATCATAATTCCAAAATTTGAATTTTTAAGAAATTAGGGTTTCCTCATAAAACCCTAGGTTTGCAGTATTAGTTGCAGTTGTAGTATCAGTTGCCGTTGCAGTGCCAGTTCCTTCATGCCAGTTGTTGTGCCAGTTGTATCACTAGTTGTAGTTCCAACACCAGTTGTAGTGCCAACACAAGTTACAGTGAAAGTTTTTTTGAAGTGTTGGGAATGATTTTTTATTGTCCTAGTGCGCCTTACCCTAGAAAATCTTCGGCTACCTTTAAATTATAAGTTGAAGCACCTTTAAAGTTTTAAAGGAGAACATATATTTTTTCCAAACAACAATCATAGATCCAAAATGATCTCAAATCCAACACATTCAGAGGAACAATGTACCCCAGGTTTGATTATTTTGATGTGCCTCTATTTGTTATGGAATTATTGTGATCTTATGAACATCTAGGTTGTATTTTGATATGTTGAAGTTATGACTATCATACTAGCCATTGGTCAAAATTAAAGTTAAATTATTATATTGATTAAGGTTGATATTATAGATTTTATTCTCTAAATTAGATTTATGTCAAGAAATCATATTATCTTAGTACAAAGGACAGGTTGAAGAGAATACTTGTCATCTTGAGTGAAGGAGAATCAGAAGAAAATCAACACACTCATTCTTGAGGACAAGACTCTAGGTTCCAGGTTTGATTCTTTAAATTGATAAGATTCAAATTTGCACATATCAAGTTTGATAATTGCCACATTACAAGTAAACACTATAGTTGTGATAGCAATCTTTGAAAAGTTTTATTATTGAATACTTGGTAGCATGTGAGCACTATTGAGATAAATGCTTATTGTAATTATTTATTAGATATAACTAACATCTCATCTAGGAGAAACTTCTTGTTTTGTTTCTAGGTTACCATGGATGAATGATTGATCACAACACTAGAATAGTGTTTCTCTCATTTCTTATTATTGTGTTTCTTATTTTTGGCTCTTGTTCTAGGCAGGTCACAAATGATAGCTCTGAAGGATATATTGTGACGATTGTTCTCGCTATTGTTTTTATTATTATTATAAAGAGTATTATTATTGTCTACTATTTATCCCTTGTTGTTCTTGTTTCGGGAAGGTCACAGGTGATAACCTTGAGGGAAGATATAGTGATAGTTGTAGGAGAAAACATATTAGATGATATCTAGTTTGAGATTTGGAGAAGACTATCTAGATAATAAATTGTATACACAACCATATAAATCCATGTACCAAAGAATAAGAAGACGAAGAAGGGTACTTTTGTGAGATACAAAGTATCTCATATGGAGATTGATTGTAAGGAGCATAAGGCTCCAAAGATGACCAAACAAATCCCTCTGGTGCATTTGATCACTCTTCAGATCATCAGGAAGAGTTAGTAGAGCTATAAAGGCCTACTCATAATCATTGCAGTAACCAGGAAGATACCAACATGGTCCTATGACACTTTGCATAATGTAGATCCATATAGCATTGACTAGCCATATCATGAGGAGCATATGGCTCCACCAGTGGTAAGGCATGCGACCCCACTAAGTACCAACTCAGAAGGAGATAGAGTTCAGAGGGAGTCAACCCTCATGATCTAGTAAGGAGGAGAAGCCTCCCTAGAACCATTCATAGAGATGTACAAATCCTTATTTGTGTCCAGAGGATTCTCCTAGCAAGAGGGAAAAGACTATGACGAGACACTTGGTCCAATAATCAGAAGAAGTGTATATAGAAAAAACATGATACATTAAAAGAGGTTGATGCAGTATGAGATTCAGAGGGATAAAATGAATATGTTATCATAATGGAGTAGAGGAGATACTCTCATAGTTCAACAACTACAGTGAGAATGGAGCAGTCATTCCCAGTTTCAGTAAAAGCAACTGGAGGTGGAGATTCCTAGTTCTAGAAGGAACAGTTGTAGAGAGAGTAGAGAACATACTCTCAAATAGTGAGACACATAGTGCTTTGCAAAAATCACATAGAGCCAACACATGATTGAGAATATTGAATTGCAGCTGAGCAAGTGTACCAATTTGGTACAATTTGATGTGAAAATTTGGTCCATTGATATATTTGATGAACACGAGGACAACTATATGTTTTTCTGTGAACACATTGAGCCTAAACATGTTCACTTGATTGCAAAAAAACATGTGAAAAGGTACCTGGAAGGTACACTTGATTATGTACTCAAATATATCTTGGATCGCAAGATAAGACTGCAAGGGCTACACAGATTTAGATTGGGAAAGTAGTGTCACATACCGAAAAAGTACATCCAGATGTTGCTCTAGTTTGGGATCACTTGTGATCTTGTGGCTCAGTAAGAAACAAAATTGTATGACACTCAGTTCTGCAGAGACAAAGTATGTGGCAAAGCAGTGTGGATTCAGAAGTTGATTGCAAAATTGTTTGATCTCGACTGGGAGGAGGCATGTATCTTGTATGACAACCAGAGTTGGATGAAGTTTTCAGAGAACCAAGTGTGTGTCATGAAAAATCCAAGCATATTGAGATCAAGTACCATTTTATCTGAGATATGATAAAGAAGGGAGCATAAAATATCCAGTATCTTCCTACTGGCGAGCAGGTAGTAGACGTGTTGACTAAGCCTATGATCCAGATGGATCTCGGTGGCCATCCACCTTTTCCACTGAATCACCATTTTGAGCCTGTGGTTTTAATAAACCATGATATTCACCCTTTTGATGGGGAATGGAATGTAATTTCATCCTCATTTGTTAATTGCAGACATCATGTAATGATTTCCTAGTGGTCTTATGTGCATGCCTACAAGATAGCGTTAATGCACCGGATCCCATTATAACTCCACAGTTAAGCACGCTTAGGCTAGAGTAGTACTAGGATGGGTGACCGCCTGGGAAGTCCTAGTGTTTTACATGCCTATGGAATTTTATAAACTTATTCCAATTTATCTCACATGCATCATGGGAATTGTTCTCCTCTCACTCTCTCATATATAATTGAGGTGAAGGAAGCCCTTTAAGAATGTAATGGAGTGTGATGTAAATATTGTTGTGAATGAAGCATAGCCAACATATATTTCCTTTCAGAGATAGGCTACCTCATTCTTCCAGTTTGTGTTCTACAATGTGTTTCTATCTTATTCAGTAATAGAAGTTGGGTTTCATTGTATTTATGTGTTATGTTCTATAGTTTTGTGTATTTGATTGTTATATCTCGGTTATATTTTTGTCTTCATGTCGTTCTCAAAATAATTTGTATCAGTGGTATCATAGCAGTCTTCTCCTTGTTATTTCTCATAGCAGATCCTCTATGACGTCAGGGTATAGAGATTTGGGTCTCGAGCTAGTTTCACTTGAGGACAACCTCTCTTGCTATCCCAAGCAACCTCCCATGACGGAAGAAAAGAGAGATGATAGAGAAGGAGATCCTTTCAAAATGTTGATCAAGGAAGCTCTTGGGCGACAGAGGAACAAGATGATGTACAACTTCACTCAGATCCTTCAAAGACTACCAATGGTGACGGCTGAAGCATATTTGACAAGAAGCCATTTCGCAAGTGCGACATCCTTCAAGGTACAATTCAATTTTGATATCCCCTTATTTGAAGGCTAGATAGATGCAGATGCTCTAGAAAAATGGTTGAATCTGCTAGAAAGTTATTACTCAGTCTAAAAATTTTCTGAAAGTGAAAAGATCACCTTTGTGCTCCTTAAATCCCTTCCCCATGTCAAATCTTTTGTGGGAAGGTTACTCGGAGAGGTACACCGCGGATGAATGTACACTATTTAGGAGAGAAACCACTTGGGAAGCCTTTTTAGATGCCCTAAAGGAGGATTTCTACCCTGTCGGAAACTATGATGACAAATACATGAGATGGAAAACTCTATGTTAGAAAAGAGACCAGACGGTGCCAAAGTACACAAACATCTTTCATACCTTGTGCTCAAAGCTAGGTATTAAAGACTCTAAGAGCCACCTGGTTTTGAAGTACCGTAGTGATATACACATGTACATCCAAACATATATGGATTTCTTGGACATCTCTTCACTAAGAGCGACTTTTCGATATGCAATCAAAATTGAGCAAAAATTGAAGCAGTAGAGTAAGTGGGAGAAGCATGGAAAAGGAAAATCTAACTAAAATAATGAAGGACAGAGTAAGGAAGGCCAACCTCAAGAGAGCCAGTCCTAGATGAAGGAAAATAATGGTAACAAGAATTCTAAGAAAGACACTGAAAAATGGTGTGAGTTCCACAACAACCCTTGGCACAACACTGATGAATGTCGCTCAATACAGTCATTGGTGGTCGAATACAAAGACAAAGAGTTGAACCCTGACTTAGTCCCTGATTTAGAAAATAATAAAAGGAGACAAATAATTGATGCATAATGCACTGCCATTGTCTCAACTGCAACAAGACAACTAGAAGAGAATCTTAAGGAGGGGGGGTGACTCTTTCATTCACAGATGTGGGTGAAGGGGACCCCAGTGAATTTTATTGTTGATAGCAAAAGAAAAAATAATATCATCTTAGAAGAGGTTTTCAAGCAGTTGGATTTTCCAACAACACCACACCCACAACCATACAACATCGGGTGGCTTCGCCAGGGTCAAGATCTTTGTGTCAGCCAGCAGTGTTGCATGTCCTACGACATCAATGGATGAGGTAGTGTGTGATGTTTCCCCATTGGAAGTATGTGATTTTATATTAGGCCAACCATATATGTGGAGGCGTCATGTTTTTTATGAGTCTCGCCCCCGTAGCATCATTGTTACTATGGGGGGGCAGCTATACAGGATACTAGAGGTAGTTATGACTATTGTCCCTCCAAAACGATGCCACAAATGAATCTCTCATACTACAAAGTTTATCTTCTTCACAATACGATCAGAAGGTGAACAGAAGGACACTGCAACCACTCCAGACTCATCCCAAGACCCTTATATCCAGTAGGAGTATATAGACAAGATTGTAGAAGAGTACCAAGATGTTCTTGTTTCACCTACGGGGGTGCCTCCACACTACCCAGTCAAGCAAGTTAATAACATAACCCTTCATACTCTTCATGTTGCATCTTCACCAACAGATTCCTCCCACACTCAGGTAGATCATGCAGCTATATTGGTCGAACAAATACAACCCCTCCAACAACAGGTTCATGACATCCTTCAACAAACTAAGGAGGACAACTTCATCAGTAAGGAAAGCAGTGCACCAAGCTTAAGATTTAGCAAAAGTCTCTCTATCTCTCAAGGGAACTTGACGCAATGGTGAAAATTTCTTCCTAAAGAGGGAGGAATGATCCATATGGATCTCGATGGCCATCCACCTTTTCCGCTAAATCCCTATTTTGAGCCTGTGGTTTTAACAAACCATGATATTCACCCTTTAGATGGGGAATGGAATGCAATGTCATCTTCATTTGTTAATTACAAACATCATGTAATGATTTCCTAGTGGTATTATGTACATTCCTACAACATAGCGTTAATGCACCATATTCCATTAGAACTACGCAGTTAAGCACGCTCGGGCTAGAGAAGTACTAGGATGGGTGATCGCCCGGGAAGTCCTAGTGTTTTACATGCATATGGCATTTTATAAACTTAGTCTAATTTGTCCCACATGCATCATGGGAATTGTTCTCCTCTCACTCTCTCATATATAATTGAGGTGAAGGAATCCCTTTAAGCATGCAATGGAGTGTGATGTAAAGCTTGTTGTGAATGAAGCATAGCCAACATCTCTTTCCTTTAAGAGATAGGCTACCCCATTCTGCCAGTTTGTGTTCTATAGTGTTTTTCTATCTTATTCAGTAATAGAAGTTGGGTTTCATTGTATTTATGTGTTATCTTCTATATTTTTGTGTATTTCATTGTTATATCTCAGTTATATTTATGTCTTCATGTCATTCTCAAAATAATTAGGATGAGCCTCTATCAAGAGTGAAGTTTGAATACTTCATAGACAAGATTGGTGTGGTCCAAAAATATTTTCCCTCATGAGAGGAGGTGATGTGTTCCTCAATACAGAGAAGTGATGATATCCCCAGTAGTGGGAGCTACTCCAATGCAGGTTGGTACTCCAATGTAATCTGGTATGCTACCCCAGCGTAGGTTGGTACTCCAACGCAGGCTGGTATGATACCCCAACGCAGGTTGGTACTCCAACACAAGTTGGTATGATACCCCAACGTAGGTTGGTACTCCAATGCAGGTTGGTATGCTACCAGAGTGCAAGTTGGTACTCCAATGTAGGTTGGTATCCTACCCCATTGTAGGTTGGTACTCTAACGCAAGCTAGTATGCTACCCCAACGCAGGTTGGTACTCCAACGCAAGCTGGTATGCTACCCCAATGCAGGTTGGAACTACAACGTAGGTTGGTATGCTACCCCAATGCAGGTTGGTACTCCAATGTAGGTTGGTATGCTACCCCAACATAGGTTGGTACTCCAATGTAGGCTGGTATGCTACCCCTACGCAGGCTGGTATGTTAACCGCATAACATGTTGGTATGTTACTCCAATGCAGGTTGGTATGTTACTCTAGTGAAAGTGCATAACTTCCTATGACATATAGATCCATGATTAACAACAATACCAATGAAAAGGTGTATAGAAGCACAAAAGCAGTGATGAT
>SNQJ01S0124727.1:1536-19910 GCA_010110895.2 Picea sitchensis | reverse complement strand
TTGGTAAAGTTCTTTAATAAAATTAATCATGATTAAGTCTTTTAGGGTTTTCTATTCTTGTTTTATTGGTTTAATGTTTATTCTAAATTATTGTTAATTCAATGTTTTTTAATCTTAATTTAAATTAACTAGGATCTATGTATTATGCTAATTAAAGAGTAGGGTTTATTTATTAGTTATTATGTAAATTATTAAGTTATTTAGGGTTTTCTTATTTTTGTTATTAAGGTTTAATGCTTTTTTTCTAAATATTTATTAATTCAAGGCTTTAAATTTAATTATAATCAACTATGTTCATAAGTTCTAGGTATTAAGTTAATTAAAGAGTCTTATTAAGCTATCTTAAACTAGGCTAGTTTTAATTTTTATTGTTAAATTTTGTTCCTAAGCCTTTTAATATTCTTTAATAAGATTGTTTATTTTAAAAAGTGTTTTTTATTGGGGTATGATTTTTAATTAGGTGGGGTTATTGATAAAACTAGGTTTAATGAATAAATTTACTCTTTTGTTTTGTTATTTACATGTTAAATAAAATATTTCTCATGTTTATTTATTTATCCCACATTCATTAAACATAACGATGATCCATATAATTTTAGGTATATATGTAGACAATATACCTAATTTTTATTTATCCCACATTCATTATACTAATAGTAATTTATATCATCTGTGTTATATATACACAGTCTTGTTTTATCTTTTTACATTGTGTGATATCTTGGGCAGTATTCGATAAAGGATTTGGAGCAAGCTGATTTGGAGCAAGCTACAAGGGAGAAACACCAAGAAGACATCATAGAAGAATCTAGCATTTCAAAGGTTAGTTATTTTTTAAATTCTTACCATTTATCAAAACAACAATTATAAGATCATCTTTGAATCACATAATAATTTTTCATGCGAAAATTAAAAAAACCTTAAATTTTTTTAAATGTTTTCTAATTATTTTCTTAAAAAATCCCAACTTTTTAAAAAAATTGAGACTTTTTTCAAAAAAAATTAACAAAATCCTTAAGATTTCTTGAAAAAAAAAAAGAAAAAAAAGTCAAATTTAAGTATAGTTTTGTAAAAACTTTTATCTTTTTTTTTATTGTTTTTTACTCAATTTTTTTTAGTTTTAGCCCATGGTGGTTACTGAGAAATTACCGGGGCTTGGTCGTGGGGGTTGGGGAGATGCCCCCCATGGCCAAGGCACGATCCCATCATAAGCCTAATAACTCCATGGGCCAATTTTTATTTGTTTTTAAATTAGTTCTTATATTCAATGTCTTTTTTTAAGTTTATTATAATGTAAAAGGCCTAATTTTGTTCTTTTATCTTATAGGGAAAATGGCAAGAAAGAATTATCTATGAATATATCTAGATCAAGACCTGCAACAATGGAATCCAAAATTGCAATTGGAACATCCATGAATGTTAGGAAACAAAATTATAGCATAACACCTGAGCTATCAAGGGCAATGAAGAATGTTAGAGAGTGGAAATCTGTAGAAGGTGAAAACAAACTGAAATATTATTGGTTTGTTAAAGACAAGCAAGGCAACAATGGAGATCATATATATTTGTATTGTGTCGAATTAGAACATGTGCAAGGAAATTATCAGGCACTTGGCTTGTTGGCTTGTTACGATATATATGTTTAGTGCCAACCACAGATATTGTTTATGCACTTGTCAAACAAGGCATAACTTATATCAAGTTTAGATATTGTTTCAAATTGAGCAATTATAACAAGAACAAATGTTTTTCATAATTATGTGCATCCATTGTTGATGACATTGAGAAAGGCAATGTAATTTTTTTATTTTTATTTTTGTGTCGTTTATTATTTTTAGTATCATGGTAATGTTTTAATTTTATTTAACATAAAAATGTTATATTTTATTTTTAAAGGATTTTGTTGAACAAATTTCACATATGTTAGTGGGGATTTACTCTACAGAGAATAATATCATGGATGTCATCAACACTTTTCATATTGAAAAGACACAACAAAGAAGGAAAAAAAAAACATAAAATAACAGAGGTTGAACTTGAAAGAAGAAAGAAAATTCCTCATTCTAGAAATCCCAAAAGGGTTACATTTGAAAATGAGTAAACTCCAAATTAATATTTTGATGATATTAGTCTCAATGAGGTTATCATTTATTCACGTAAAAAGAATAAACAAGATAAATGCAAAAGAGTGATCTCCGATGATGAGTCCATTCCTATTGCTTATGAAGAAATTGTTGATTTCGATGAAACACATTTAAATCATAAGAGGAAGAAAACAAATGTTGATGATTTTAAAGAAGCCATCATTAGCTCGGAGTATTATCGTGAAATTCCTAAAGGTAGCAGATAAATAATAACACTAGGTGTCGATCTAGAGGATGGTATTATGAAAACAACACAAAATGTCATTCGAAGTAGAATGAGGACGACGAACTTAGTTGATGATGGCCATACATTTCAGTTGAATGTGAAACAAATTTATAAACTAACAGAAGGGAAAGAAAAATATCAAATTAGAAAATTGCATCACTTGCATATTCGTAATTTGAAAGCATTGATTAGGTACAATCCATATGCACATGTGGTTGACTACCTAGTTCTTGTTGACCCAATGGAAGTTCCTACGAGGGAAGAATTTGATAGATCAAAATGTTTTGACTACAAATATTATTTGATTGGAGAAAATCATTCTTCAAAGGCTAGAAGAAAATTGAATCAAGAATATCCCAATAATCCTCTTTTTGAAACAATCAAATGGATCATTTATGTCGGTTTAACAGATTCAGAAGAAAATTTATTGGCATGGGATCATAACATAGAAAATGAGTACAAAATGTCTATGAATTTCATTCAAAGGGTGAGATTTATCCATAATAATTTTTCTGAAATATGTCACGGGGAGAGATCAAATGTTGATGTCAAGTTTCAGAAGCAATGTTGTATGGAAATATGATTCCCACTTGATAATGAAAAAACAAAAGAAAAAAATCGCAAATGAAGTGATATATTTAGAGTTGTGGATAATTATTTTCAATTGAGATTTAGAACTTGACAAGTATGGGATTTCATAGATGAGATCTTCACCCTATGGGAGAATATTAGTATAAAAATTCAAAGAGTTTAGAAGGATAAACCATTGATATGTGGCACAAGTAAGACATGTCCCAACATAAAAAAATCTTTCAGATGATATGACTATAACACCTTGGAGATAAATACAAGGAGTGAAGGATAATAAACTTATCATAACTATATTATCATGTGTTAGGTCGGGATAATTGTCAATGGAAGAAATGTGTGATGAATTTAAAAAGTAAGATTGTTGAGTTATTTTTATTTATGTTAGGACAAGAAAATTAATTTTTTCAGTTTAACATATCAATGTTCAAAATATTTTGTTATATATATCATTATAACATTATTTATTTATTTAGTCACAAGGTGTATATGACAATACAAGGGGAAATGGTCAAGATGTTGAATGAGAAAAGTTGTGATGATGTTAAACTCAATTATCTAGATTCAAGCTCTTCAGCAGTATTGAAACAATTTTTTGTTTCATTCAAAAATGTATGTTGATTTATTACATTTATATTATTTGTTTGTAAGTTAATTTATTTCTATTTTAATAGTTATAGATATGTAACTATATGTTTTTTTATTTCATTAAAGATTCGAAAGAAGAATGCAGATGGAGTACCTGAAACTTTCAAAAATTTTATTCAAAAATCCAAGTTTGAAAGATAAAGAAGGAGATGTGTTCAAAATGTTCAACTTTATGACACCCTTGATGACTACTTTGGAATGGGATCGACACTGTTCAATATAAAGTGATATTAGGTGATTGTGAACAACTTGAAAATATTGTTCCTAAAAGATAATACTCCCTAGTTATTGTGGATATTCCTCATGGTTATAATATCCAAAACATTAAATATGATATTGAGCCTTATACTTACCAATCTTTCAATAAAGTGGTTATGGGATTTACAGAAGTTACAACATCACCATTTTGGATATTTCTAGTATTTCATTTAGACACACAACAAGGATTAGTACAATCAAGCTTCAAGGGGAAAGAAAAGACAAGGATGCAGTTTATTTGGTAAGATATTGAAGATTAGTAAACAATTTTATCAATTCACAAGTTAATTGAATTTGCACTTATAATTGTTATAGGCACAAGTCTAATATTCATAGCTCCAATAGAGAATCATTTAAACTTAATTTTGAGAGTATACATCCTGCAACCTGGACAAAAGATGATTCTTATAATTCTATTCTTGTCAATGCAAAGGATGGAGAGACTCCTAGTAGTATATTGGTATACAATGTTGTGGTTAGAAAGCTAACATATGAGGAAAAAGATTTGAAAGGAGATATGGTTAAAATTTATCAAAACCACAAGAATTAATTAATTATATTATAGATACATTTTTCAGATGAAGGAGATTGGGTTTTGGATTTGTTCTCGGGTTCAGGTAACAATTATGATCTAATATTTATGAAATTGTACTTCAATCTTATATTATTTTTAATTTATGTCTTTTTAYAGTATCTAACTTCATTATTTATTTTGTATTTAGTGATTAGGTACAMCATTAGCGTGTTKCTTACATAAAGGAAGGAATTGCGTAGCCATTGAAAGTGACCTAATGCAATGCAGTTTTATTCAACAAASAATTGATGCTATTCCATCTCTTCCAGATGAAATGCAAGAAAGTGGCTTGAGSAAAGGAKATTTTAGTGAATCAAAGGTGGAAAAATTGCCAAATAAACCTCAAGTACCATTAGGAGGAATGATTGGAAATGATCACTTTGGAGAACTTGTGGATATCAAAGAGCCAATGGAAGAACAAAATGACACAATGGAAGCACAAAATGACATTGAAGAAGATGATAATGTGTCTATTGAGAATGATGAATTTGAGATATATGATATTGTTGATTAGTTTTAATATTCCCTTCAATACGATGCTCAATTTTGGAAATTTTTGATGAGCTATAACTGTAATATTTTGACTTTCAGATTTTAAAATAAGAATAAAGATGTATCTATTATTGTTTTATGATGAATCTTTTTATTGTTTTCTTTTTCATTTTATTTGTATGTGAATCACTATACATTGGAAAATTTTATTAAATGTTGTTATTTTTTACTTCAAATGTATAAAAATATGAAAGAAAATGACATTTTTTTTTTATAAAATTTCTACTTTTTTGTTCAATTATGTCCATAAAAATGTTTTATTTGACATGCTATTATAAGGAATATGTACCAAAATGTATAGGTTTTTATTATATATGGTTATAAAATGTGTATTGTTTTGCTAAATATTAAAAAATAATGTTATTTAACTACACTTTTTTTCGATGTATTGAAGTAAAGGTAAACAATGTGTTAAAAATGATGTTTTCCACTATATTTAAAAAGTATGGAACAATAAATTAATTAAGGAGAAAAAATTATATGAAAAATCGTAACTTCAAAAAAGTAAATGGTAAAAAATATTTGTAATATTGAAAGTAGCATGAAAAAATGACTAAAAACACCGTTGAATAAAAAAAATAGAAAAACTTGAAAATAGATAAAAAAAAAATAAGCATTAAAAAAAATAATGTGGAAACATTGTGGATCGAAAAATTTAAAATATCAAAAAAACACCTAAAACGGAGGGGGGGTGCTACCGGTAGCACCATTTTTAAAAACAGAGTAAAAAATTGGACCCCTCCCCCCAAAACGAGAACTCTGTAGAGTTCTCGTTAAGTTGGTAACTATGTTTATTGTCCCCACACGGTGGTTCTATCATAGTTTGTGATCTGAGCCAGGTGAAAAAGACCCCCTTCATTGTTAGAGTATCAATTAATGGTTGGTGTAGAAGATGTGCCATGTTACTGCCCGACCAAGGATCCTAGCCAATTTTGAATTTGGTACCTCTGCCCACCCTCTAAGACAGGCCTTGATCAACCACTGAGAAATATTTTAAGAGATATTTCTAGATAATCATGCAGTTTTGTGCTTCCTTTGTGGGCCTTCGGATCCACTCCTCCACTGAAACTAGGCTAATATATTTTTGGATTACCACCTTTGTCTAGAGAATCTCTATGGTAATCAATATCTAGCCTACTTTAGATGCAAGGTATTTGGAGAAGCTGTGAAAATTTTTCAGTCCCCACACCCCCAAGAGCTTTGGGGTTGCCAATTTTTCCCATTTTATCCAGGGCATAACAAAAATTTTCTTTTGACCCACCCATAAAAATCGGAAACAAATTCTCCTGATTTTCTCTAGTACTCCTTTTGGGACCCAAGCTAGAGAGATCCAATATATAGAGATAGCTTACAACATTGACTTAACTAAGAACAATCTTCCTGCTCTTGATAACCATTTGAAGCTCCAAGATTTCAATCTCTTTTCGAGCTTGGCTACTAGCCATCTACAATCCTCCTTTTTGCAGTTGTTGGGTTTTAATTGAAAACCAAAATATTTCAACCCTTCATTGAAAGGTTGAGACTCAAAAGGGAAAAATTCAATGTAAACTCCTACCTCTGCATCCTCCATGTGGTGTGCAGAAAAAGTGGATTTTTTCCATTAATCTGCATACATGTAGCCCGACTAAATAGATCCAAAATAGTCCTTAACTTCTATGTATATTTCCTTAGTCCACTACAGAAAATCAAAACATCATCCACAAAGAGAAGGTAGGAGAGCCTTAGAGATGGTGATAAGGAGACTCAAATAAATTCTCCTCTAATGGCTCTACTGATCCCTTTTGCCACCAATAGAAACAATATATGTGACAAAGGACAACCTTGCCTTGGGTCTCTTGTTGTTGAAAAGAAATATGATTCCACACCATTTATAAGGACACCAAAAGAGACTGTCGAGATACAACTCATAATCCAAAAAGCTAAACAGTTCCTATGAGATGGACTTTGAGAGGAAGAATTTTATCCTTCTACTAATGATTTTGGCTATCATCTTATATATACAATTACAAACGGAGATAGTTCTAAACTCGTCCAAGGATTGTGGATCATTATTTTTGGGAATAAGGGAAATGAAGGTGGCATTTCATGGGGGGACAAATATGCCCATTTTTTCTGGATTCTTTGACAACTTTTAGAATATTCTTCCAAATGAGATCATATAGACCCACCAATAAATCCATTGACCACCCATCCGGACCTGGAATCTTGTCTTTTTCAAAACTATATAGAACCTCTTTGAGTTCCTCTTCAAAGACTTCTTCCATAAGAGTCCTATTGTCTTCCTCTTCCACAAACCTTGGGGGAAAAGGGCCATCTGGACTATAGCATCTATAGTTACTCTTCCTTCAGCTGAGTATAATTTTTTGAAATGTTGTGCTACTAGTTGTGTCAAGTCCTCAAATGATGTAAGTTGTCTTCCAGAGGAGTCCTTTAGGCCCCAATTAGTATTTTACATCTTCCTTCCCTTTTCATACGCATGGAAGAATTTAGTGTTCTCGTCCCCATTTTGTAACCGTAGAGCTCTACTCTTTAGCCTCCACTTTGTTTCTCTTGCTTCCATGAATTTTCTTCTTTTTTTTCTAAGAAAATTAAATCTTTTTTGGCTTCAGGTCATGAGAAGCCTCCACCCTCTGTTTCATAAATTGATTGTAATTATTCCTCCTTGTTAATAAGCTCTTGTTCATCCAACTGTTTCTTCTTTCTGGCCCATTCAATCGTGGCATTTTTTAAATTTTTCAGGTTTTGGGAAAAATGGGTTGCTGCCTATTCTTCTTGGTTAAGGGGAATCCATATCTCTTTTACTAAATTGTTGAAATCTGCTTCCTTTAACCAGACAGATTTGAATTTGAAAGGGATCGTTGGTTTCCTTGTGTTTCCTACAACTTCCAGAAAGATTAGGTAGTGATCAAATTTGCCTCCTTAGCCCATCAATTGTCTGAAAAGAAGAGGGTACTCCACTAGATAGGTAGAGATGAGGAAATGATCTATATTTTTTGCGATGCGATCTTCCCCCAATATCTTGTTCCTCCAATTTGCACAAATTTTTGTGGGAGAAATGTCTAATAAACTAGATTCTCCCAATTTGTGTCTAAAATAGTCTTACTGGACATCTGCATGGGCCCTTTGGCTCCAAGTTTCTACAGCTTCCAGTGAGAAATTTAAATCTCCCTCTAGGATTAGATTCATTTCCTTTGTAAAATAATTTGCTAGAATATTTTCCCAGTACTTCATACACTCTTGGTAGGGTCCATATACATCTAATATCGTAAAAGTACTTCCAATATCTTACACTCTAACAAGCATGCCCAACCCTGAATCAAAACCCCAAGAATTTAAGAGCTTGATAGATCTTGACCTCCAGCCCATGGCCAAACCCTTGAGCATCCTTTTTCATCCAAACCTATTAAATTGCAACCTTTAAATAGGTTCTACAAGAGAGGGACAACCAAATTTTCATCACCTAGAGTCTCTTGAAGCATCAAAATATCCGACTGAGAATACTCCACCAGCTTATGGAGGGAAGTTTTCTTCGAAGGGATTGCCACACCCTTGCAATTGAAATAGAGCAATTTCATTTTTCACCCCCCTCTGGGGTTGGCATTTCTCTAAGGGCCCTAGTTATGGAAAGTTGACGACCAACTTCCATATCTAAGGAAGCCCTAGTTTGAGCTTTTGAGAGGAAGGATTTTCTCGCCCTGCCCTTACCTAAATATGAAGGCAGATGGTTTGATCCCAACCCCTATAGCTTGTGAACTGAATCCCCAAAATACCGAATATGTTGTTTCTCAACTAATAGCCCACCGTATCTCCCTTAGATAAAATTGAGGAGTCTTGACTGTGGCTAGAATGGAGGGAAGGGGTAGGGATAGGGGCATGGATGAAGGAAATATGTGCTTGGGGTGGGTCTGAAGAAAGGGAAGAATAATAAGTGGAAGACTCGGGGGAGAAAGGGACATTCTTCAGAGAGCCAACCCAACTTTTTCCCAAAAAATATAAATACTAAAAAAAAAAATTTAAAGAAGGAGGGATTCAAGGGGTCATACCCAAATGTGTCGTTATTCCTTTCTGAATCAGGCTCTCGGCTACTGTTGAAGAGGTTGGGGAAATTTATTTAAGCATGAAATTGTGCATGCTTCTATGGAGTAGACCACTTCATGGCACTGCGAAACCACCCTAGGACCCTGAGCCATAGCTCCACGGACATCGGGTATTGGTTTTCCTTGATTTGAAGAAAAAGTGGAGGAAGCCTCCCCCAGTTGCAAAGCTCCTCTCTTCTTGTTCCCTGCCTTTGGATAAACTTTCCTCTTATGTTTCATGGTAAGAGGCCACTTGAAAACCCGATCACCGTGCTTATGACATATGTGACATTTGAAAGGGATTCCCTCATAATCCAACTTTTGCATAAAAACTCTATTCCCCCACGACAGTTCAATTTCCCCCGAGATATCCTTTATAACATTTAGTGATACCAAAATATGGGCCATCAAAATTCTTCCAGAGGAAATGAAGGACATGTCAGCGTCCATATAATTTCCAAGAGCATTTCCTATACATTTGAATCCCTTTGTCATCCAAATTTCAGGTGGAATACCACACAAGCAAATCCATATAGGGAGTTCATCGATTCTTTCATGGCTTGCATCGAAGAACAGTGTCGATCTCTTTAGTAGCATCAACGTCGAGTCTATGCACCGTGGGGATTTCAGCACCTTGGCCACATCTGCAGCACTCTAGAATTTTAACATCAACCATCCTTTGGATAATAAGTGGACTGAGGGTAGAGTGGTCAACAAACTTGTCCAAGGCTTTTTTACCCAATCCCTTAACAAACAAAATCCCATATGATGGCCATTTTCCCTTCCCACCACCGCCCTTTCCTCCATGTTTGTGTTGAATTTTCATCTTAAGAAGTTAATTAAATTAGCGTTCTTTTAATTTTAACCATTATCACAATAACTGCATATAAATGATCATTGAAAGAATAACATCCACAATGTACACAAGATTTACCCTGGTAAAACCCTCTAGGGAATAAACCCAACAAACTTCCTCAATATAGATTCACCAACCAAGAACAATGCCTCTCTCCATGAGAGAACTAAAAAATAAGAAGATCCTCCTCTAACCCTTGACTAGGGAAGAGTAGTGCACCATATAAGCAAGATATAACTAAGAAGTAGACCAAGAATCTCCACAATGTCACCTCCTAGTTGCAATAGTCTCTCCCTCTAAGACTTGTGTACTTCCTCTTATTGGTTGCAGATCTAATGTGTTGTATGCTCAAATGAGGCGTTGGCCTCCTTTATAAATAGTATTTTGGACAACCTAAAATTAGGTATGGGATGACCTGTCAATTTATCCTTTTGTTTTTCATTTTACTTATCAAGGCACAATAGGGACGACTTTTACAAAGGCACAATAGGTTCGTCTTAACAAATATAATATAATAATATTCTTTAGAGTTTTGTCTTGGTCAAATACAATAAAGATATATTTCGAAGCTATTCAAACTTCAACACTCCCTCTTAGCAAGGACGGTATTCATCTCATCACGATAATCATCACTGCTTCTGTGCTTCTATACACCTTGTCATTGGTATTGTTGTTAATCATGGATCTATATGTCATAAGAAGTTCTGCACTTTCACTGGAGTAACATACCAACCTGCATTGGAGTAACATACCAACATGTTATGCGGTTAACATACCAACCTGTGTTGGGATAGCATACCAGCCTACATTGGAGTACCAACCTACGTTGGGGTAGAATACCAACCTACATTGGAGTACCAACCTGCATTGGGGTAGCATGCCAGCCTATGTTGTAGTTCCAACCTGCATTGGGGTATCATACCAGCTTGCGTTGGAGTACCAACCTACGTTGGGGTAGCATACTAGCCTGCGTTAGAGTACCAACCTACGTTGGGGTAGGATACCAGCCTGCATTGGAGTACCAACTTGCACTCGGGTAGCATACCAACCTGCATTGGAGTACCAACCTATGTTGGGGTATCATACCAACTTGTGTTGGAGTACCAACCTGCGTTGGGGTATCATACCAGCTTGCGTTGGAGTACCAACCTGCGCTGGGGTAGCATACTAGATTGCATTGGAGTACCAACCTGCATTGGAGTAGCTCCCACTACTGGGGATATCATCACTTCTCTCTACTGAGGAACACATCACCCCCTCTCATGAGGGAAAATCTTTTTGGGCCACACCAATCTTGTCTATGAAGTATTCAAACTTCACTCTTGATAGAGGCTCATCCTAATTATTTTGAGAATGACATGAAGACAGAAATATAACTGAGATATAACAATGAAATACACAAAAATATAGAAGATAACACATAAATACAATGAAACCCAACTTCTATTACTGAATAAGATAGAAAAACACTATAGAACACAAACTGGCAGAATGGGGTAGCCTATCTCTTAAAGGAAAGAGATGTTGGYTATGCTTCATTCACAACAAGCTTTACATCACACTCCATTGCATGCTTAAAGGGATTCCTTCACCTCAATTATATATGAGAGAGTGAGAGGAGAACAATTCCCATGATGCATGTGGGACAAATTAGACTAAGTTTATAAAATTCCATATGCATGTAAAACACTAGGACTTCCCGGGCGATCACCCATCCTAATACTTCTCTAGCCCGAGCGCACTTAACTGCATAGTTCTAATGGGATATGGTGCATTAACTCTATGTTGTAGGAATGTACATAAGACCACTAGGAAATCATTAGATGATGTATGTAATTAACAAATGAAGATGACATTACATTCCATTCCCCATCTAAAGGGTGAATATCATGGTTTGTCAAAACCACAGGCTCAAAATAGTGATTTAGTGGAAAAGGTGGATGGCCACCGAGATCCATATGGATCATTCCTCCCTCTTTAGGAAGCAATTTTCACCATTGCATCAAGTTCCCTTGGGAGACAGAGAGACTTTTGCTAAATCTTAAGCTTGGTGCGCTGCTTTCCTTGCTGATGAAGTTGTCCTCCTTAGCTTTTTGAAGGATGTCATGAACCTGTTGTTGTAGGGGTTGTATTTATTCAACCAATATAGCTGCATGATCTACCTGAGTGTGGTAGGACTCTATCGGTGAAGATGCAACATGAAGAGTATGAAGGGTTCTGTTATTAACTTGCTTGACTGGGTAGTGTGGAGGCACCCCCGTAGGTGAAACAAGAACAACTTGGTACTCTTCTACAATCTTGTCTATATACTCCTACTGGATATAAGGGTCTTGGGATGAGTCTGGAGTGGTTGCAGTGTCCTTATGTTCACCTTCTGATCGTATTGTGAAGAGGATAAACTTTGTAGTATGAGAGATTCATTTGTGGCATCGTTTTGGAGGGACAATAGTCATAACTACCTCTAGTATCCTGTATAGCTGACCCCCCATAGTAACAATGACGCTACGGGGTCGAGACTCATAAAAAACATGATGCCTCCACATATATGGTTGGCCTAATATAACATCACATACTTCCAATGAGGAAACATCACACACTACCTCATCCATTGATGTCGTAGGACATGCAACACTGCTAGCTGACACGAAGATCTTGACCCTGGCAAAGCCACTCGATGTTGTATGGTTGTGGGTGTGGTGTTGTTGGAAAATCCAACTTCTTGACAACCTCTGCTGAGATGATATTATTTTTTCTTTTGCTATCAACAATAAAATTCACTGGGGTCCCCTTCACCCACATCTGTGAATGGAAGAGTCACCCCCACTCCTTAAGATCCTCTTCTAGTTGTCTTGTTGCAGTTGCGACAATGGTAGTGCGTTCTGCATCAATTATTTGTCTCCTTTTACTATTTTCTAAATCAGGGACCAAGTCAGGGTTCATCTCTTTGTCTTTGTATTCGGCCACCAATGACTGTATCGAGCGACATTCATCAGTGTTGTGCCAAGGGTTGTTGTGGAACTCACACCATTTTTCAGTGTCTTTCTTAGAATTCTTGTTACCATTCTTTTCCTTCATCTGGGACTGTCTCTCTTGAGGTTGGCCTTCCTTGCTCTTTCCTTCATTATTTTAGTTAGATTTTCCTTTTCCATGCTCCTCCCACTTACTCTACTACTTGAATTTTCGCTCAATTTTTCCTGCATATCGAAAAGTCGCTCTTAGTGGAGAGATGTCCAAGAAATCCATATATGTTTGAATGTACATGTGTATACCAATACGGTACTTCAAAACCAGGTGGCATTCAGAGTCTTTAATACCTAGCTTTGAGCACAAGGTATGAAATATGTTTGTGTACTCTGGCACCATCTAGTCTCTTTTCTAACACAGAGTTTTCCATCTCATGTATTTGTCATCATAGTTTCTGACAGGGTAGAAATCCTCCTTTAGGGAATCTACAAAGGCTTCCCAAGTGGGTTCTCTCCTAAATAGTGTATATTCATCCGCGGTGTACCTCTTCGAGTAACCTTCCCACCAAAGATTTGACATGGGGAAGGGATTTAAGGAGCGCAAAGGTGATCTTTTCACTTTCAGAAAATTTTTAGACTAAGTAATAACCTTCTAGCAGATTCAACCATTTTTCTAGAGCATCTGCATCTATCTAGCCTTCAAATAAGGGGATATCAAAATTGAATTGTACCTTGAAGGATGTCGCACTTGAGAAATGGCTTCTTGTCAAATATGCTTCAGCCGTCACCATTGGTAGTCTTTGAAGGATCTGAGTGAAGTTGTACATCATCTCGTTCCTCTGTCGCCCAAGAGCTTCCTTGATCAACATTTTGAAAGGATCTCCTTCTCTATCATCTCTATTTTCTTTCGTCATGGGAGGTCGCTTGGGATAGCAAGAGAGGTTGTCATCGAGCGAAACTAGCTCGAGACCCAAATCTCTATACCCTGACGTCATAGGGGATCTGCTATGAGAAATAACAAGGAGCAGACTGCTTTGATACCACTGATACAAATTATTTTGAGAACGACATGAAGACAAAAATATAACTGAGATATAACAATCAAATACACAAAACTATAGAACAGAACACAGAAATACAATGAAACGCAACTTTTATTACTGAATAAGATAGAAACACATTGTAGAACACAAACTGGAAGAATGAGGTAGCCTATCTCTGAAAGGAAATAGATGTTGGCTATGCTTCATTCACAGCAAGATCTACATCACACTCCATTGCATTCTTAAAGGGCTTCCTTCACCTCAATTATATATGAGAGAGTTAGAGGAGAACAATTCCCATGATGCATGTGAGATAAATTGGACTAAGTTTATAAAATTCCATAGGCATGTAAAACACTAGGACTTCCCAGGCGGTCACCCATCCTAGTACTAATCTAGCCTAAGTGTGCTTAAATGTGAGTTATAATGGGATCCGGTGCATTAACGCTATCTTGTAGGCATGTACATAAGACCACTAGGAAATCATTACATGATGTCTGCAATTAACAAATGAAGATGAAATTACATTCCATTCCCCATCAAAAGGGTGAATATCATGGTTTATTAAAACCACAGGCTCAAAATGGTGATTCAATGGAAAAGGTGGATGGCCACCGAGATCCATCTGGATCATAGGCTTAGTCAACACATCTACTACCTGCTCGTTAGTAGGAAGATACTAGATATTTTATGCTCCCTTCTTTATCATATCTCAGATAAAATGGTACTTTATCTCAATATGCTTGGATTTTTCATGACACACACTTGGTTCTCTGAAAACTTCATCCAACTCTGGTTGTCATACAAGATACATGCCTCCTCCCAGTCGAGATCAAACAATTCTGCAATCAACTTCTGAATCCGCACTGCTTTGCCACATACTTTGTCTCTGCATAACTGAGTGTCATACAATTTTGTTTCTTACTGAGCCACAAGATCACAAGTGATCCCAAACTAGAGCAACATCCGGATGTACTTTTTCGGTATGTGACACTACTTTCCCAATCTAAATCTGTGTAGCCCTTGCAGTCTTATCTTGCGATCCAAGATATATTTGAGTACATAATCAAGTGTACCTTCCAGATACCTTTTCACATGTTTTTTTTCAATCAAATGAACATGTTTAGGCTCAATGTGTTCACAGAAAAACATATAGTTTTCCTCGTGTTCGTCAAATATATCAATGGACCAAATTTTCACATCAAATTGTACCAAACTGGTACACTTGCTCAACTGCAATTCAATATTCTCAATCATGTGTTGGCTCTATGTGATTTTCGCAAAGCACTATCTGTCTCACTGTTTGAGAGTATGTCCTCTACTCTCTCTACAACTGTTCCTTCTAGAACTAGGACTCTCCACCTCCAGTTGTTTTTACTGAAACTGGGAATGACTGCTCCATTCTCACTGTAGTTGTTGAACTATGAGAGTATCTCCTCTACTCCATTATGATAACATATTCATTTTATCCCTCTGAATATCATACTGCATCAGCCTCTTTTAATGTATCATGTTTTATATATATATACTTCTTTTGATTACTGGACCAAGTGTCTCGTCATAGTCTTTTCCCTCTTGCTGGTAGAATCCTCTGGACACAAATAAGGATTTGTACATCTCTATGAATGGTTCTGGGGAGGCTTCTCCTCCTTACTGGATCATGAGGGTTGACTCCCTCTGAACTCTATCTCCTTCTGAGTTGGTACTTGGTGAGGTCGCATGCCTTACCACTGGTGGAGCCATATGCTCCTCATGATATGGCTAGTCAATGCTATATGGATCTACATTCTGCAAAGTGTCATAGGACCATGTTGGTATCTTCCTGGTTACTGCAATGATTATGAGTAGGCCCTTATAGCTCTATTAACTCTTCCTGATGATCTGAAGAGTGATCAAATGCACCAGAGGGATTTGTTTGTTCATCTTTGGAGCCTTATGCTCCTTACAATCAATCTCCATATGAGATACTTTGTATCTCACAAAAGTACCCTTCTTCGTCTTCTTATTCTTTGGTACATGGATTTATATGGTTGTGTATACAATTTATTATCTAGATAGTCTTCTCCAAATCTCAAACTAGATATCATCTAATATGTTTTCTCCTACAACTATCACTATATCTTCCCTCAAGGTTATCACCTGTGACCTTCCCGAAACAAGAACAACAAGGGATAAATAGTAGACAATAATAATACTCTTTATAATAATAATAAAAACAATAGCGAGAACAATCGTCACAATATATCCTTCAGAGCTATCATTTGTGACCTGCCTAGAACAAGAGCCAAAAATAAGAAACACAATAATAAGAAATGAGAGAAACACTATTCTAGTGTTGTGATCAATCATTCATCCATGGTAACCTAGAAACAAAACAAGAAGTTTCTCCTAGATGAGATGTTAGTTATATCTAATAAATAATTACAATAAGCATTTATCTCAATAGTGCTCACATGCTACCAAGTATTCAATAATAAAACTTTTCAAAGATTGCTATCACAACTATAGTGTTTACTTGTAATGTGGCAATTATCAAACTTGATATGTGCAAATTTGAATCTTATCAATTTAAAGAATCAAACCTGGAACCTAGAGTCTTGTCCTCAAGAATGAGTGTGTTGATTTTCTTCTGATTCTCCTTCACTCAAGATGACAAGTATTCTCTTCAACCTGTCCTTTGTACTAAGATAATATGATTTCTTGACATAAATCTAATTTAGAGAATAAAATCTATAATATCAACCTTAATCAATATAATAATTTAACTTTAATTTTGACCAATGGCTAGTATGATAGTCATAACTTCAACATATCAAAATACAACCTAGATGTTCATAAGATCACAATAATTCCATAACAAATAGAGGCACATCAAAATAATCAAACCTGGGGTACATTGTTCCTCTGAATGTGTTGGATTTGAGATCATTTTGGATCTATGATTGTTGTTTGGAAAAAATATATGTTCTCCTTTAAAACTTTAAAGGTGCTTCAACTTATAATTTAAAGGTAGCCGAAGATTTTCTAGGGTAAGGCGCACTAGGACAATAAAAAATCATTCCCAACACTTCAAAAAAACTTTCACTGTAACTTGTGTTGGCACTACAACTGGTGTTGGAACTACAACTAGTGATACAACTGGCACAACAACTGGCATGAAGGAACTGGCACTGCAACGGCAACTGATACTACAACTGCAACTAATACTGCAAACCTAGGGTTTTATGAGGAAACCCTAATTTCTTAAAAATTCAAATTTTGGAATTATGATCCAGGGACTAGATGCGCCCTCTTAGGGAGAGCTCCTAGATGGTCTTACCTTTCCCAACGTCCTCCAAAAAGGTGGATGATGTCACCTTTTAGGGTTTATGCAGAAACCCTAATTTCTAAAACTTGTCCAAAAGTGAAAATTGTTCCAGGAAAAAGGTGTGCTAGGGTTAGAAGATTTCTCCTATTCTCTTAGATTCTTCAACGAGTTCTTCTATGCGATGAAAATGACTTCTTTCATGCATTTTCTGATACCATGTTGAATTTTCATCTTAAGCAGTTAATTAAATTAGTGTTCTTTTAATTTTAACAATTAGCACAATAACTACATATAAAGGATCACTGAAAGAATAACATCCACAACATACACAATATTTACCCTAGGAAGACCCTCTAGGGGAAAAACCCAGAAAATCTCCTCAATATAGATTCACCAACCAAGAAAAATGCTTATCTCCAAGAGAGAACTAACAAAGAAAAAGATCCTCCTCTAACCCTTGACTAGGGAAGAGTAACACACCACATAACCAAGATATAATTGAAAAGTAGACCAAGAATCTCCACAATGTCACTGTCTAGATACAATAGTCTCTCCCTCTAAGACTTGTGCACTTCCTCTTCTTGGTTGTAGAGCTAGTGTGTTGTATGTTCAAATGAGGTGATGGCATCCTTTATAAATAATAGTTTGGCCACCCTAAAATTAGTTTTGGGCCGATCTGTCAATTTATCCTTTGATTTTTCATTTTACTTGTCAAGGCACAATAGGGCCGACTTTTACAAAGGCACAATAGGGCCATCTTAACAAATATAATATAATAATATTCTTTAGGGTTTTGTCTTGGTCAAATAAAATAAGGATATCTTCCGAAGATATTCAAACTTCGATAGTCTGGAACTTCAGGAAGCATAATGTTGTCCCCAAGTGCCAATTTGTGAGGTTGATTGACTAGTTTTATCCATGCATGTGTTTTCTTCTTTTTGACCACTGGTTGGTCCCTTATTCCCCCTAAAGTTTCTTCTAGCAGGAGCTTTCCTGCCTCTCTATGGGAAACGAGTACCCTTGGATCGAACCCTCCTCACTAGAGGTCTGGGAAGAAGGATGGGGGAACAAAGCACGGAAATTTTTTGGCCCAAGAGAAGAAGACCTGCCTAACTTCGAAACAGTTGGGAGACATGTCT
>SNQJ01S0124726.1:26566-37588 GCA_010110895.2 Picea sitchensis | reverse complement strand
CGCCGTGCCCGTGTCCGACACTCGTATTTCCGTGTCCTCCGTGTCCCGTGTCCCGTGTCCACGTGTCTGGTGACTTAGCTGGCAACTGGAGCAAAGATTTCGTCATAGTCAATACCTTCTTTCTGAGAGAAACCACGAGCCACAAATCTTATAATCACTATAAAAAAATTATTGTCAAAAGTTGGTAAGCTAACTGGTTAGTCACTATTAGCCATCTTCAGATGATTACCGTTATTGCATTCTCATATCTTCTTGTAGTCGTTCATGATAAGACAGCAGCTCTGGGGGCCCGTGATTGTAAACAAATTCTCTTATTGGCTAGTTATTCGTGAAAAGACAGTTTTGCAAAAATATAGCTTCGGATCAGGTAAATTTAAATGTTGAGGACTGTCCTACTGCAGACATACTTTCTTTTCTTGGTTAATTTATGAAATAAGACACTTCAGTGTCAGAGGTAAGGGTGAGATCACCAGGTTGAGACAGACATATTTTATTAATTGGCTGTTGAGACAGATATATTTTATTAATTGGCTTAAGAACGTGTGCTTTCCCCTTAACCCATGCACTTGTGACCCGACTCCCAAGTGTCTTTGCAGGTGAAGCAAAGCTTCTTCCGCCTGAGCTCCCTTCGAGTTTCTTCGTCCAAACGATCCTTCCCTGTGCATTCCTTCTAAAATGGCTTCCTATCCTGAGGCTTATAATTTTGTTATCCTGTTGAAGGCAGCATATCATGCCAATATTTGTCACTGTCTTCCTTGACATAATGTTAACTTAGCTGCACTCCGCAGATGATAAAAAAGGGTTTCTTTTGTTTGTGTTTGTGGTAGGTTGGGCAGAAGCATTTTTTGTGGTCAGCCCTATTTGTAATACCAAACAGTAAACATATTATTGTCGTAACTTGTCTATTGAACATTTCAAGTTTTCTATATCCTCTGTATTGGTAGCAGCGTAAGTTTGTCAATTTTATTTCTTGTATTATATTTAAGAGCTGTAAGATTCGGACAAAGGTGCCAATTAAATTCTTTACTTAGCAACTTCTATGATACAAGTTGCTGATTACTGGAGTGAAATATGCACTCACTGTCCATTGTAAGATTTGTTTGCCTCAGATAATCATTGTTTTCATTGGATATGATACCTTAGAAATTATTTTACATAGGATGCAGGGTTAGTCTGCTTGTTGCTCAAGGACTTTATTTATATATATGAGGTGAGTTTCTGGAAATAACAGGCACTACAATATTTAAAGGCATTGAGGTTTTGTTATTAGATATAAAAGGTTGATGTTGTGACTATGCTAATAAAGTAAGAATGGATATAAAAAGTTGTTGTTGTGACTATATTGGGTTGCTGTTATGATTTATTGTGACTATACTAATATAGGCTTCCAGTTTCTCAGGTTTGCAGAGGATGTTGCAAGGGTTGATGGGACAAGTAAATCATGAAGATGCTCCAAATTTGCAAGTTTCTCTTTAAAAAACAGTTACCTGTTACATCAGACCTATATTTTGGTTATTTTTTTGGAAGAGACTTTAGAAGATATGAGAAACAGATCATGAACTTATTTTAAATACTGGTACTTGCCCAGAAATAGGAACATTTTTCTGGGACCTGAAGATGGACTTATCTTTTTTGGGAATGATATGAAATGCAGTTTTTGCTTTTTGGCTTTAGTCCTTATGTAAACTGTACGATGTGATTATTGTCATATTATTTTCATGAAAACATATGTTATGAATTAGCTTTAGTCTGTTCAACACTTGTGCTTATCTCTTGCATGGTCCATCATTTATTGGTTATCATAATCTCTGTGGCTAATCAAATGTCTGTACATTTTGAGTTTACGTCGAATGTTAGAATTTGATTATATCATTTGTCGGAGATTGGAGTTGATTTCATCTCCAGATTTTGAATAATATAAAGTCACATGAGAAAAATACATTTGTCTTTCTGTTTCTTATAGATTGCTTTCGAAATATAATTTTTCTTGAGTTATTTCAGGAAATATCATTCTTTGCTTCTTGCCATAGATTTCTGCTTGGCAACAGGTTAAGTGGAGTTTACATTACATAGAAAGACAAATAACTTAGTGCTTTTTCTTTATCGCTGATCAGCATCAAGTTAGTTAGTTTTTCCTTTTAGTTGTTTTATTTACTTTATGAATGAGTGACGATTGAATCATTCAAACTTTTAATGCTTTGTTCCATTACACATATCATTTTGAATCTTATTCATTCATTTTGTTATTTGCAGCTTATAGAAATAGAATATTTTTCTTAGTCTTATATCTTATTCAAACTTTGTTTCAGTAGTTAAACTTTCATTTTCACAAGGCTTTATGTAAACCTTGTATATGTACATACATACTGTATATACTAAAATTATATGCTAGGTATATATATATAAACCAACAGATAAGATTATATAGATAGATAGTTTGTACCTCTCTTAGTTTACTTTAGTATTTTCATTGGCTAACAGAGCCACTAAACCCGTCAGGGTAGGTTATTTTAAACGGCTTGGGTTAACTAGACAACCCCGGATCGAATCTTCTCTTCTCGTTGACAGTGTGTCATAACTATCCATCCAAAACTATCCACAAACGGTTCATAGAAGCCTCTACCACCAGGGATTTATAAAAATATTAGTTCTTTTTGCTCTCTGTGAATTGGGAATGTCTTGGGAAGAACTTATAGAAGCTCTAGGGTTATAGGATGAAGAGCCCAATGCACAACAACCATCAGAACAGAAAATCCAACAATTGAAATATCCCAAATCCATCGGATTTGGATATTTACTACGCAGGTGATATGGCTACGCTGGTGAGTGGCCATAGTTGGAATACAATGCAAAACACTAAAGAAAATACTTGAAACAATAGAGATAGGTAGATCTGATGGTCAGTATGGAATATCCACTGCATGTGAGGCCAGATTTGTTGCATGCAATAAAAAATACCCACGACAAATGTTGTTGGAAACTGGAAAACTCTTCCTGGTGGCTATACTCATCCGGTCGACCTGAAAACTGTCTCAGAATGGTCACCTTGCTGCCTCAGAGCCTTTCTCTGACTATCTGCCTGAAGATATGACCAATATCGGTTTGTATAAATCTTGATTAGAATCCCTTGGGGTTTGTGCACTTCCTGAATCCCACTGGCACGCCCTAGGTGATCTGACTGTCAGAATCTGACTCTGTCTGCCTCAATGAGTGCGCCCTAATCTCCTTTGTACTAGGTAGGAAGGGAATCATCGGATTTGACTTGGTTATCCCTCTGGAACCCTGACTGAGTATCCTCAAGGGCTACACACTTCTTGACTGGGAACCACGCTCTGGTCTTTGCAAGTGAAGGAGAGCTTCTTTCTCACCAACTCCCTCTTGGTTTCATCATCCAACTTAGTTTTTCCTTTCCAATCCCTTTGAGGATTCCTTTGATCCTTATCTCTCTATGGTATAAAGGGTTTGGTGAAGGTCTTTTGTTTATGCATTGAGCCCTGCACTGAGTCCCCCATGTCTCTAGTGCACATGATAACATACTGTAGGGTGTGAGGCTTAAAAGCCTTAAACCAACCTCTCAATGGCTTTGGCAATGCTTCAATGAAAAGCATCAACAACCGGTGCTCAAATATGTCGGAAACTGCGACTACTTTCCATTGAAACTCTGTGATGAAGGCCTCAACTGATACGGTCTTCTTCAACTATGTCAAATCCCTGAAATGGAGCTCTAGATCCCTCCTGTCAAACCTCTCCATCAAACGCTCGCTGAACTCCAAGTAGGATGTGATGTGGTTGTGACCCAAGGTCACCAGCCCATGGTACCACCACTCGTGGGCTTACCCATCCAAATGTAATGTAGCGAAACTGATCGCCTCTGACTCTGACATCCGATTGAGCTTGAAATATGTGTCAAGCTTTTGCACCCATGCTTGAGCGGAACATTTATCCGAACCATCAAAAGAGGGGATTGTCAATTTCCCAACTTTCCTGATAAAATCTATGTTTTGTGGTTGTATGTTGCCCCTTTGTGCCTCCCTGGGCCTGTTTCGATACCGGATCGAACAATAGTCCATCAGACTCATGTCTACGTGAAACTCTGGACCTAGTGCCAAATAGTCTTGCTTGTACTCTACAAAGGCTCTGCTGGCCCTGTCTGCCCCTGTCGTGGTTGCCCATGTCCTGGCTGCCCTTGTATTGGTTGTCCCTGCCTCACCGACTGTCCTGTCTAAAACTGTGGGAATAGAGGTATGGGTATCCTCCCTGTTGAAGTGTAGGTACCAGTGGGTGTCATTTGTCCACTTGTACCTTCTACATTCCCATTGGAGCCACTTGCTCCACCTCCCGGGTGTCCTATCTGACCAACTACGCCCCCTGCTATGCTAGCACCAATCGTGCTCAAGCTATTCTGGATGATCTGGGAGTTAAGCACCATATAGGCTATGGTATTCCTCATCTCTTGCTTTCCTCTGGCTAGGTCATTCAATATGGTCTTGGTACTGTCAAAAGGTGGCATCGAGTCGCCCCCACTGCCCTCTAGTTGGTCCTCTCCGCGACCCATCTCTTCCTCGTCTTTTGCCTCTGCGTGGATGTGGTCTTTGTACTCTGTTTCAACCTCTAAAACTGAACTGATGTGGAAGGGGTTGTAATCCCTTCTATGGCCCATGCGGTAATGTGCATACTCATCTCCGATGTGACCCCTACCCGATGAATGAATTTCCCCTCTTCTCGAAATCATGGAGTCATGAGTTATGCTTTTTCACAGGCTGGCAGGAAGAAGGCTCTGATACCATTGAAATATCCTTAATCCCTCGGATTTGGATATTTACTGCTATGCTGGTGATGTGGTTGCAAATCTGATACTCTGGGGGTTTCTGGATGCATTTTAAAATGTTTCTGACCGTGTTTGTGGTTATATTTATATGTTTTACACCATGCATGCGATTGTTTTGGATCCAGGGACAACTCAATAACTTTATTAAGTAAAATAACATGGATTACAATATAGCATGTGAAAAATAAGGGAAATAACCTCAGCTAGATCTCGTAGAGAGTGACCATAGCTGGAATATAAGGCAAAACACTAAAGAAAATCCTTGGAACAATAGAGATAGGTGGATCTATGGTTAGCTCGGAAGATCCACTGCATACGAGGCTGGATATGCTCCATGCAATAAAAAATACCCACGACAATTGATGCTAGAAACTGAAAAACTTCCCCTCGTGGCTATACTCGTCTGATTGGCCTGAAAACTATCTCATAATGGTCGCCTTGCTTCCTCGGAGCCTTTCCCTGGTTATCCGCCTGAATATATGACCACTATCGGTTTGTATGAATCCCTTTTGGACTCCCTTGGGGTTTGCGCACTTCTTGAATCCCATCGTCACGCCCTGGGTGATTTGATCATCGGAATATGACTCTGTCTGTCTCAATGAGTGTGCCCTAGTCTCCTCTGTACTGTGTCAGAAGGGAATCGTCAGATCAGGCCTCGTTATCCCTGTGGAACCCTGACTGAGTATCCTCAAGCACTGCACACTTCTTGACTGGGAATCACACTCTGGGAGATCCCTCCATCAGAATAGACCGATATTGGTCTCAAAAGATGTGCCCTGGTTCCCTCTCCAACGGGTTGGAAGGAATCCGCTGAATCTGCCCTTGATGGGTCTAGGCAGAAAAAACACCTTAACTAAAAGCAAACAAACAACGTAGGAAGAAGCAGGGTAGTCCTGAAGTATTTACATTTGAATTTGAGCTATTGGACACACAGATTGGAGAGCCTCCTGAGGCAAAACAAGGCAGAAAAAAAAAGGGGAAACAGGTCCCATAAATGCCTAGTAAACCAAATCGGAAGACCAAGTTAACCAACCAGCTAAGGGTGAATTCCAAAGCCTTGTTTGATCCATCCCTCAAGGAGCAAAAACGTATTTTAATTGAAGATCAAGACATTGGTGAAGATCCCTCCGGGTTTACCAACATGGAGGAAATGGCCATCCACACCTTGAGGGAAATGCCAGTAGGCAAGACCGGAAAGAAGCACAACAACGGACAAAGCTCAGGTATTAAACTTGCTGATTTGGAAACATAGTACACTACTGGTCCAGACCCAGAGAAAGATTTAGAAGACATAGGGCCAAACCCAGAGCATGATTCTGAAGAGACTAGTCCAGAAACAAAGCATGTCCCAAAGCAGGGTTTAGAAGAGACCAAACTAGAGGCAAAGGGGAAAATGTTGATGGTACATGAGCTTATGAAAAACAACATTGAAGACAAACCTGAGAAGAAGCCCAGGTATGAGATGAGACCTATGAAAACTAAGCTCTCCATTGATCTCAATAGGCCTACTCAGGAAGAGCATGACCTTAAAAATGAGAACAGAGTGGGAGCATAGATTTAGCCTAAAGTTGAAGAAATGGAGGACAAGAAGCATCAGGTGGAAACCCTCCAACAACATAAAGATAGCATGCAGAAACAGATTCAAGAGCTGCAACAACAAAATCAAGCACTTGAGATGCAACATTCAAAATTGCAGAAAAAAACACCAAAAGACCTGCATGTTCCTAAAAGAAATCATCTAAGTCTGTTCTGTCAACAAGTAAGGGAATCCAAAGCCCTTGTGAGTTTTATTCCAGTGTTGAAGGTTTCTTTCTCCAGCTAGTGGCATACGTGTGGATCCATGCAAAGTCAAGAACTAGTTCCAGCGTTTGAAGACTTTTGTTGTGCAACTACTACCTTTTTGTTATTAGCAATGACTCTAGTTCTAGTTATAAAATATTTTGTTTTAGTTCGAGATACCATAACCAGTTGCAATGTAATTTCTTTTTGATAAAAACAATGTTTTGATTCGGTCGAAGTTGTGGGCCTAGAAAGGGGGAGTTATCCCTACAAATTAGCACTTGAATTCTACTTCACTCAATGTATAAAGTGTTTCATGAATTGTAATCATAACTGAATGGTGAAGTCTAAGATCTACAGGTCTGAATGTAATGTAGAGATTAACTCTAAAATTTAGATTTGAGATAGGCATTCAAACCCTTTTGATGGATAAATAGAAGAATATGGGAATGTAAAGGGGGTCAACTATTTTTTGGGTGTATCAAGCTATCCAGATATAGACTGGGCTTATGAAGTGTAACGATATGCAAAGTTTTCTACTCGGTGAATATAATTTCTGGTGAACACACTATTTTTCTCAATCTTACTTGTCTTTTCTTCTTATTTGAATGCATGTTGAATGTTTTGCAAAGAAAATATTCTCTCTTTCAACTAATGTGCTTACAACCTGTTGAGAAATGTATTGTTTTAGGTTTAATGCAATGTGTTAGATCTAAAGTTTCTAGTTGCAAGTGACAAATTGTATGCTTGTTAGTGTTTTTGTCCCACTTTTATATCTTTTATCTGCTACAACAGAATGCATGCCATTGGCCAAGGGAAACATTGTAGTGACTATTGTTGAATAGTCCAACTAGATCCATGCCCTTGAAACTCATCCATCAACTGACCATCAAAACAAATAAACTAAACTGATAAAAAACCAATCATTCCAACCACTGAGGTGGCCTAGCTCTACCCTTAGCAGTCAGGTGCAGACCTTAGGACCAACATCTTCTAGCGCTATTACCGGGGAACATAGTAACGAAACAATATTTCTCTAGGAGAACGACAATGATTAGATCTTATCTTTGATGGTGAACAAAGATCATGCCCAACACTGACTACCATCTTTCACCTGGTGACTCCACTGAATGCAAATCTACTAAGTAACTATGGCTCCCAAGAAGGGATTCAAGAAATCAAACTCTGAGCATACTAAAGCATCAAAAGTCAACCCTGATATTAATTATGACACAACAACTTCTGATCCAGAGAGATAACTAAGGAAATCTACACTTGCTCAGAGACATCCCTTACCATCCAAAGGCAAGATTGCATCTGAAAAGGCTACCCTTGTCCTCAACAAGAAGCAACCTGAGATTATTATTTTTGAAAATCCCCTTGTGATAAGCCCTCAGATATCTCCTGCGTCAACTTCCACCTCATCATCTTCTCAAGCAACCACCCTAGTATCTCCTCCTCAGCCTCAAAGCCCAAGTGTCCCAAAGATGACTGTAAACAGGATGGAAGCCATCATCACAACGAGATATGCCCCATTAGTGCCGCCTCAAAACCTAAATGCATATCCAACAATAGACTACATGAAATATCTGCCTAGGTACAATGGTGAAGGAGATGTCACTGTTGAGGAACATCTGGTAGCCTTTTACAACTTTGTAGACAATTTTAACATTAAACATACATATGTTTGGATGATGTTGTTTGTGCACAGCCTGGATGGAGAGGTAAGGAAGTGTTTCATGGTCTTCCCCCATACTCAATTACAGGTATTGAGGAATTGGATGAAGCCTTTCTAAAACAATGGGGAGATATGAGGGATTACCTATACTACATCACTGAGTTTGGGGCTTTGAGAAGAAAGAATGGGGAGTTTGTTTCAGATTTCACTAAGAGGTTTAATAAGATGTACAACAAAATCCTTGATGAGATCAAGCCAACTGAAACCTCAACCAAGATCACATTTGCAAATGCATTTGATGCTGAATTTTCTCTGCCTCTTTGCTATCTATGCAAGAGGCATCCCTTGAGGTCGAGTCTAATATTTTAGCATCAGAAAAATTAAAGACCAAATCTAACATGGACAAAAAGAAACAGAGAAAATATGTTCCTTCTTCTTCTTCTTCTAACCCAACATAATTTGACTCAAAACTTGATGAAATGACCAGAACATTGAAGGCTCTGACTTCATAAATAACTAAATTAAAATGAGAAGCCAAGCAACCAAACAAGACTTATCAGGATGCTGCAAACATGAATCCTAATCAATTTAGGAGACCTAATAATGCCCATCAAATCATGCAGAGGGATAGAAGGAATGTTGAAGATCAGAGGGTTGTTCCCCCTTTTCAGAACAATGAAGTTGAAGAGATGGACGGAAGTAATGATATTCGATATGACTGTACAATCCCTTTTAATGAAACTGACCTCTATCCTAGTCACCTAACCCAACAAGAGTATGAAGTTTCTCTAATGTCAAACCTCTTTGATGATGACAGAAAGGGAGATGAAGTTTTTCAAAGTCAGCCTCAAAAGAAGTACGATCTAAGGCCTAGGCCAGGGGGTCCCAAAACAAATGTGCCAACTTCGAATAAGAAATCAAACCTTCCACCCAAGCAAGGTCCAAACAAAGAAACAAGAAACAAAACAGATTATCAACAACCAACTAAACCCATTGTCTCAAAGGTGAAAGAAGTGGGCATAGAAGTAATCTCTTTTAATATAGAGCAGGAGTTGAGAAAAATCAAGATTCCTTTACCTTTGACATAGTTAATGAAAAATGAGTCTTTTAAAAAGTCTTATCATGAAAGTTTTGAAGCCACCTACTTCTGCTATCTCATCTGATGTGATAATCTTGGAAGATGAGAATCCTTCTATTAACGTTGGCCTACACATTGAAGATAGGTCTGATGCTTCCCCACCTTTTTACATATCCTTGAATGTCCATGACAAAATTCTGCACAACTGCCTTATGGACTCTGGGGCCTCACATAATGTCATGCCTAAGGTTGTCATGGAAGAGTTAGGGTTAGTAATCACCAAGCCATACCAATACCTTTACTCATTTGATTCTAAAAAGGTTAAATATTTGGGAGTAATTAAGGATTTGGTTGTTTCTCTATTTCAGTTGCCCATGCAAAACGTGGTTATGGATATTGTTGTAGCTGATATACCTCCCAAGTTTGGCATGCTTTTATCCAGGTCATGGGCCAAGAAAGGGGGAGGATCTATGCAGATGGATATTACATATGCGACCATCATTGTTTTCGGAGAACATAGAAGATTGTACAAAGAAGTCAACTTGGCTTACATTGTGAGTGATCATCAGAACTCAGGTAACCATCCTATCTATGCTGTAGAAGATGAAATTGGGTCATCTATTTTCCATATCAATCACGATGCTCTAGAATTATCAGTTAGCAAATGCAGTAATCAACCAGAGATAGGCCAAGGAAATGAAATCTGGAAGATGTATTTTGATGGCTCATCTTCAAAGGAGTGCTTTGGTGCTGGCATAGTCCTTATTTCCCCTTTAAAGGAAGTGGTTTCACTCTCATATAAATTAGAATTTGAAACAACTAACAACATAGAAGAGTATGAAGCCTTAGTGATGGGGTTGAGAGCTCCCAAGAATATGGCCATTGAAAAATTGGTAGTCTTCGATGATTTTGAACTGATTGTTAATTAGGTAAATGACATTTATCAAACAAAACAACTGAGGTTGAGGTAGTACAAGAATGAGGTATGGGACATAGTTGACAATTTCTTTCTGGCTTTCAATATTTCTTTTATCCCTGGAGATGCTAATCAAAGGGTAGACCCTTTAGCTCTGGATGCTAGTACCTTCAGGCCTCCCATTGGTCCAAATGTTAAATATGAGGTGCAGGTTAGAGACATAAGAACCATACCAAACAATGTCAGTCAAACAAACACTAGCAGGTTTTCAATGACGATCTAGAGCTCAAGAGATTTCTGCAAACCATTCAGGAATTTTCAAATATCTCCATTGACCAAGAAAATGAGAACGATGAAACAAAAAATTAGCAGGCACCTCTTTTTCTGAATAAGGTGGCTGGTCACAACTTTGTGGCACTGAAAACAAATCATATTCCAAAATGGTTAGTCCCACTGGAGAGGCTTTTTGACAACATTGATGTCTCTAGGAAAGCTGCAATTGAAATTCAGGAAGAAGAGGTTGTACACTGTAATATTGGGACAATTGCAGATCCCAAGATCGTCAAGATATCCAAAGCGTGTTAGAAAAATAGGACCGTGGAGCAATCAAATAAAACAAATGCGGAAACAAAACACAGAAGATACACAATACAATAGAGACACAGATTTACGTGGTTCACCCAGTGTGGGCTACGTCCACCAGAGAAATTGCCAGGTCCTTCCTTTATTATTATCCAGCATAT
>SNQJ01S0124722.1:19214-45852 GCA_010110895.2 Picea sitchensis | reverse complement strand
AACCTAAGTGACCGTTAGTATTTTGACTTGGTCAACATACTAAGGTGGTCGTTGGAGGGGGAAAACCTAGTTTCCACAACGTCGCAATTGTGACAACAATCTTCACAAACGTGGCAAGAGAGACGTTTATGTCATAAACGTGGCAATAGAGACAAATAGGTGGAAAACATGGCAAGAGCAACGATAACGTGGCAAGAGAGACGTCAACGTGGCAACACCGACGTTATCGGGCAAGATGATTTTTTTTTTTTTAATTTCCTTTATTTTGCGACAATATGGACAATTTTGTCCATAACACCACAAATAGAACGTCGAAATTTTTACAATATGTACTAGTGGTAGTTGGAAATGAGTCAAAAATGCCATAGCAAGGGAATTAAAGTCACCAAAGGAGTTTCACGACAGCTCAATATACCATTTTGTCACGGAACCCGTGAGAGTTCTCTGGAAAATTCGTAAATGAATGAAATCATCCATCAAGAAGTTGGAAGAACACCAAAGATGGAAGGTCATTACATGATTGTTAGGATCTTCTCCAGGCTTCCCGTCGAACTTCGGGATATTGGAGGGTATTTTGGCAGGGATCGGTGGCCAAAACGGGGCATGTTGTATGGGATCATTAGTCAAACGCGACAAATCCGGTAGGTCTAAAGTAACCAAAAAGGGAAGTTATCAGTTGGTTTGCGAATACTAGTGGTATTGATGTGGCATAAAGATACCAATGGGACCATAAACTAGTTGTGATGGAACTGTAAAACCTGATGGTCCTCCCATATATTGTTGTTGAGAGGGTTGGGGAGTAGGAAACATGGGGTTCACAGGTTGAGCGGGAAAATCTCCTTGCGGAAGGATACCCATCGGATTAGGTTAACCCCGTGGGGTGTTTGCAACTCTTGGATATGGTAGGCCGGTATAAAGGCCTGTAGGGCCTTCCGGAACAGTCTGCCCCCAGGCTTGAGGTTGATTTCCCTGGCTAGTTTCCAGTAAGGTATTTCCCCCAAACTGGTTGTTTCCCCCAAGTTGAAGATTTCCCTGCCACTAAGGGTTGCCCCCAGTGGGAGGTATGGAAGAACTTCCCATTTGAATAGTTTGTGTAGGATGAACAATTTGTGTAACTGTCATTRTGTTACCTACTTGACCGGAAAGGGGGGGAAACAAGCTACTTGTTGCAGGGTTTGAGGTAGCAGCACTACTCGCCACTTGACTAGAGGGAAATGGTATAGAACATCCAAGCAAAGCGCTTGGTGTGAACATATATGCAATTCTAGTAGTGGGAACATAACTCGTTCCATGTGTGAAAGGAGTTGTGCTCACAGACAGTTGCAACGGGGCAATCAAGGTCAATGTTGTTCCCCACAAAGGATAAGCACTAGTAGTACCTGACTGTGGCAAAGTAGCTATTGCAGGGTCAACTACAAGAGGTGTAGACAGAGGGGGTGATACCACCAATCTCTCTGGAAATTTAAGTTATATGGGATCCATGCCTAAAGATTGTCTACTGAACGTATCAAGTGGCAAGTGGTAAGAAGAAAAAGAATCAATAAATCTTGTGGATGGTAACTCAATGACTGGTGAGTGAAAGGGACCAATTAAAGGGGCATTTACGGGAAGGAGAAAGTTTCCTTCCTCGATGGTTTCAACCGCCCCCTCGAGCTAGTCACTTAAGGGAGCTACACTCCCAATTTCAGAAGCGATCTCTTTGTTAATAGTTCTTTCATTGGAAGGGTTGTGTGGAGGATCATGCCCTTCAAGATCCAACCCTTTCATTCTACGAGATCTTTAGAGACCTTGGTCGACCACGGTAAAAGTATAATAAAAATGACGATTCCTAAAGCCAACTACGAATGTCGAACGAACACACCCCTAAGAAATATAAAGGTAATCAACCAAGCAAACAGTAAGTGAAAGGATCTTCCGAAAACGGGATATCAAGTCATTAGCGAAGATATGAGAAACAATTACGATAATCCTCACACAACAATCCCCCAAGGTGCAAGTAAGAGCCCACAGGCAAATACCCTCCCAGTTCCCTGAAGCAGAGATTGAATGTTTTTCGCATGTACCACAAGGAACCTTGTTTGTAGAAGGAACCCCCCTTGCAGTCACCTATGTGGAATCCTAGGAGAGGTTAATATGTTTATTAATTCACAATGAACAGTCGGGGGGTACAGTCGACAATCAAGACTAGCAAATGGGTATGGGAATGTCAAACACAAATCTGCAGCCCAAAAACTAAGAAGTCATCGTGCCACCCTGAGGACTTGCCACTCTTTAAAGCTCCAAGCTTTCAATAGTCCCACTAGGAAATCAGAAGAGGGGAGATCTCAAGCAATCACTTCGCTTGACCTTGTGTTTGAATCATGTGTGAGAGGAACTTTCTTGACTAATGTTAATTGCTACTGCTAGATTTTTTCTCTCTCTAGTAGTCTACAGTCTCATTTAATAGCCTTGGATAGTTTACTCACTTCACCCTAATCCAAAGGCCCTCTCCTTATACTATTGTTGGTGTGCTATAAAACAAAAGATGTCTAATTGATTTTATTAAGCGCATTGGTTGATTTTTAATGGCTATTCCTTACTCAAAAGTGTGCACGAAGGTGAAACTAATGGTGTTATGACTAGACTCCAAAACCATGCAGAAAGAATGAGATGCAAAGATTGTGTTTCAATGAATTCTATCTGAGGAAAGGAGAGGAGACATTTTTCTTCTTAATGCAAATAAATACCCAATACAATGCAACTTTCATTTTTCCTTTATCAAAGGGAGAAAATTAAAATTCCAAACTATCAAATTAATGTTCTTGAAATTCCAAACAAAGACAAGCTAAAATGTGTACCAAAACACTCAACTTATGAAAGTAGGATGCAAAACTTTAATTTTCTTCTTTTCAAATCACATGAAAAACACAAAAGAGAACCTTCTTTTTCTTTCGCTTTCAATTAGAATGAAAGAACTCAATGACACTTGCAAAGGATCCCAAAGCTAAAAAAGATGGAGAAAACAAGCACCCAAGGAATGAAAAATTCAATCACAAGAATTCAACACTTATTCAATCAAGAACCCAAAACGCAAAGTAAAGTAAAAAACACTTTTTTAAACCTCAAAAAATCTAGAAAAATCAAAGATTAGGGCAAAGTTGCAGCAAGTCCAAAGAGCTCAGGATTACACTCAAGGGATCGGAAGTTTTCCCAAGAGGAGAAAAATGAGAGACAAAAACAAGGCTTAATGCAACATAAGAAACCTCCAAATCAATGAAAAGGATCCCAAAAACAAACAAGTAAAACACTTAGAAGGCTTTGGAATCAAGGTAACAAAAGTTTGAATACCTACAACTAATGAGGATCAAGCTACTGATGGCATAGACTCGGTCAAAGGATCAAGTTAACCTAGGCCAGTCATGTACATTTCACAATTTGAAGGAATTRCAAACTCAAAAGAGGTAACAAAACATATGATAATCATTGAACTTCAATCAATCATAGCCATAATTAAGCATGGAGGATTCTAATGTAAAGGTCTAAGACAAAACACTGACATAAAGGACGCAAAATAAGCTCCAAATTCACTCAGAACAAGGACTCTCGCTCCAGTAACAACATAAACAGGGTGATGAACAAGGGATTATCGCTCCCCAAGACATTGTGGGGGGCGATGATCAAGGTATTATCGCCCTGTACTCCCTTATGGAGGAGCAATGAAGCTTGTAAAGTGGAGGAAACACAATTTTTTTCTAGATCTGAGAAAAGGTCAGGTGTTTGACAGAGTGAACTTCCCAATGATGAAGAGGGAAGGGGAGAAATCAAAGAAAAAACATCCAACTCGACAAGATCAAGTAATAATCAAAACTTCAAAAGGATAGAAGACACTAAGGAAAGATCAAAGAGAATGATTCTCTAGTATGATCGTCATTTTTTTGTTGTGGACAAGTTTCCCCTGTGGATAGGTGAAACCCCCCTTGGATCAAGACCCCTTTTGATCCAAAACAGAGAGAAACAAATGGTTACTACTTTCCCCCTAGATCTACTCTCTATGTCAACGATCAGAATGAGAATAGAACGATAGATGACTCACCTCTTTTATGTCGGTTGTCCTCGCTGCTCCAACCCTTGATCTTGATGTCCGAGCTCCAAGAGAAGTCTTGTAAAGAACACAGTAATAGCTTCTTCTTCTACACTATATTATCAAGTAGAACAAAACTATCTATGATCAATTAGACAACAATAGACATGCATATAGTGAACACATAGGCATAAAGGGAATAGGACAAGTTATATATTAATGGAAAGCAATCAAAAGTGAAGCACTTAGAATCCCAATGTTGATATTACAACAGCTCCTCCAAGCTCCCCTTTCCAGCCCCTTAAATGTCACAAAATCATAAGCATGATGCTCTAGGTTCTCTCTCCTTTCTCTCGTGAATGGCATCCATTATATAAGATTTGAGGCATCACAACCATAGGATAGTTTTGAGGAGAGGATGTGATCAAATAAGGATTTGGTTGAACCAACAAGATTGTCCTTGCCTTGAATAGAAGGTAGCTCGAACCAATTCCTTAACCAACTGAAATCTCTCGGAAACAACCTCACAAAACAAGGCATGATGGTTTCAACTACTTCATCGGCCCCCCATAATTGAGCACAGGGCGAGACTCTCGCTCCCTATAAGTGTCTTGGGGAGTGATGATCATGGTTTATCCCTCCTTGTATATGGGTAGGGGGAAGATGAAGCTCAAACAAGGCCAAAATATCAAGGAAAAAGGTAGTATTTTGACCTCCAACTAATAGGTTTCTTCTTCAACATGTCTAAAGATTATGAGATACACTTTTTCATGGTGATGAAATTGCAACACTTGGTAAAGTGCAACACTTAAGTTCAACACTTAGGTGCGACATTTGGTAGTGCTACACTTAGGTGTATAACAGTTGCGACACTTAAGTGCGACATTTGGTAGTGCGACACTTAGGTGTGTAACAAGGTTAATTTTCAATACACAAGGAAATAGAAACATAATAGAAATCAAAACACAATCAAGATATATAGTATTGTTGTATAACCAAAATACTATTGTACAATATGGTTATAGCAATGTACAATTACACAATTGCAATCCCAAACTTCACTCTCTTGCAAATTATACGAGTATTAGACTAAATTGAGAAGAAACTATGAAGTTTGTATATTATACAAGTATTTCACACCCTAAGTTAAGAATGGCAAGTAGATCATGGTTCCAAGTTTCTTTTGTAATCAACCATCAAATTCTAGCGAAAAAACACGTTAAAAAGGTTGTTAGATAGGGGTGCATTGTGTGGCATCTTTATCCAACTTCCACTACCCTTTAACAATATGATGATGATAATGATGATGATGTTTAAAGAAAAACAAACTAAAGATTTTTCAAAATGTCATTTCTATATTTAAACATGGTGGAAATGAAAGCTCCAAGATCATTGTGGATTTTAATAACAAGGACACCTTGAAGAATAATGATGTTATGGAACTAGATAAAGTTATCTTTTATATTATTAAGATTGGGGTAAGTTAAAAGAAAATGATGTTCATCATCAACCTCCTTTGTATCACAAATTTACAAATTTATTCACCTAAAGGTGTTTTCTTGGTTAGTCCAAAGATCAAATTCATTATGGAGGTCATGAATATTAATTCTGATTTTGACAATATTCATTTTGTTCTTTAAACTCATAATGTTGGAATATTAGTTTTGATTAGTGAAATTTGGATATTATAAAATCTTTGTAGTATTTCAACTAGTCTCATTATCATTCCAAGTTTCATCTTTAAACTTCATAGGGACATAAGATTTAATATAGTTAAGTAACATCTCTCTAATCCAGGCTCTTTTTAACTTGTGGTGGTGGCTACTACTTATACTATAAACAATAACAAGGAGCATATCTTTGCTCAACTTGAGCAATTTTTGTTTATAATCTAGATATCTAAAAATGGCTTCAAACTTCATGAAAGTCATCCAACGACAATCAAGAGAATGGGGTACGAAGTGTGGCATTTAATTTTAAAATTATAGGTTATGAAGTGCTTCTGGATTTGCTTAATTTTATTCCAAGTCTCGCTAAGGGTGCTTCATTCCCAAACTCCACAATTGTAAAGAATAGCATAGATAACTAAAGTGTTGAAAATGAGTTTTTTCTTATCACAACCCTAGAGCTTAGCATTTCTACATTTGTTGTCAAGATCATAATAAGTTTTCCAACCACCACCAATCCTCTTCTCAACATTGTGGTTCCAATTAAAATGACAATTGAAATGGATACCTAAATACTTGTAAAATTATACCCTTTCTAGAGGGTTATCACTATACAAATTTGGAGGATAAATTGTTTTCTTATATTTAATTATCATAATCTTGGTTTTATCAATATTAATGGTAAGCTCACAATTTTTGCAAAATTGTTGGAGAATTTCATGTTGCTTGTGAAGATCTTCAATAGTTTTTATGAGGAGAACAATACCATTAGCATATAAGAGAAGAACAACAAGAAATTATACCATGTTAATACAAATGCATCCCTCCTCTTCTAAACATTGCTGAATTTTATCACTATAGTTGCTAAAAAGGGGGGTGGGAGAAAGGGGGCACCCCTACGTAACACCATCATCACAATTAATGTCCATTCACCATTCATGATTACATAAAATCTTAGCAATAACCTTTTCGTAGAACCTAATCACAACATTATGGAGCTCAAGAAGGATACCAATTTCTTCCATTGTTTTCTATAACTTGGATCTATGCACAATGTCGAAGGCTTTTCTAAAATCAACAAAACACTAAATGAGATGTTTGTTGTCTCTACAAATTCTATGGATAGCAAAGAGATATGTTGTAGCATGTTGATTCTTTGTCCTTTTGCGCTTTTATTATCCTCAAGCTATCAAATTTTTTTTCAAGAATCAAGCAAAATAATTTTGTTGAAAAAGGACTAATCATGATAGTGCAGTAAGTGGAGAAATCATCCTAGTTTTGGATTTGCAAATAAAGACAATTAAACTTTCAATCTATTTTTTAAGAAAGCCCTTGTTAACAACTTGATTGAAAAGATGCTTAATATTAAGTACCAAGATCAGGATTCCAAGTTCTTTGACCTCATTTTAGTATCATTTAATGTTTTCAATTTAGTATCATTTAATGTTTTTAGCTTTTCCAATAGCAAGGCACTTCATGCCAAATTTCATTTCCTCATTTGAGAAAACTGAGCACAGTAATAAGTGATCCAAAAGTCCTGAAAAACTTGAGAGAAAACATGAAACTAGTCATTTGTGAGTCCCATTTATTTCTATTAATATTACTCAATTCTTTAAATTTTCTAAAAGCTAAATTAACCCAAACCCTATTAGGATCTCATTTACACTGTGTCAGCACCCCATATACTCACCTACCCTTTTAACTCATGTAAATCCCACCTTCCAACCAAACAACATATATAGTAATATATAAGTTTACCACCCATAATTACTGACATTAAGATGCCCTGTCATTTCATTGAATATTATCTTCACCATAGACATCGTACCTTATTACAAGTTAATTCTAGCAGTTAAAACACCTTCTATTTCGAAAAACAGACTCGATGGTAAACGAAGTCAATACCTAATCACTAGCTACCAATATGATGCTAGGCTGTTGTTCTTTTGATGAGCACCAGGTGAGGAGCTGTTCGTTTTTATTAGCACCAGCTACTCCTTAGAGAACAAAATCCATCATTCAAATGGCAAAAATAGAAGTTTTGTTTGTTTTGCCGTGGGTACCTTGCCTAAGACTCTAGTAAAAGTTTCGTTTCTTTTGCCATGAGCACCTTGCCAAACAACTCCTTAGAGAACAAAATCCATCATTCAAATGGCAAAAATAGAAGTTTTGTTTGTTTTGCCGTGGGTACCTTGCCTAAGACTCTAGTAAAAGTTTCGTTTCTTTTGCCATGAGCACCTTGCCAAACAACCCAGGTTTGGTGGTGTTTTGGTAAAGAATCCATATCCAAAGGGAAAAGGCTTCAAAGAGTTCTTGGTTAAGAATCTTGAACGATAAATGCATGAAGGACACCTCACACAAATGTTGTTAATTATAATGAAGCGAATGGTTACCCTCTCACACCATTCTCTCACACTCACTGTAGAAAACAAACTAATTGTGTTCCTATGATATATCACACTGCACAAAACTCTCATCTGGCATGTGACAACCTGATCGTATTCTAGGCAAAAGTCTTTTAGCTCAAGCAGGCAAGCCCATCTAAGATATCTGTAAGTTAGGTACAAGGTAAGGTTATCACTTACCAGAATTAGGCAGACTAAGGTTATAACACTTACCAAAACTAGGTAGAAAGGTTGTTCTATAAGATCTCAACTGAGCATTTTCTTCAGCTTCGTAGCCAGGCTCTGCAAAATTTACCTAGCCTTTAGCTGTATCCTGTTGTTTTTCTATCTCCAGAAACAAATTCATGCACATGATTCTTCACTTCAATCCAGCTGGATCCTGGAGTCTTTTGCACCCCACTATTTCTCATTCTTTTCCTCACTTTTGATACATCATCCCATCTGCCAGCTGCAGAGTAGATATTTGACAACAGCACAAAATTTCCAGCATTTTCCGGTTCCAGAACAAAAAGGCGTTCTGCCACAACCTCTCCTAGATCTATATTGCAGTGAATTCTACATGCATTGAGCAAGGCACCCCACACAGCAACATTAGGTTTCACTGGCATCTTGTTGATTAGCTCGTATGCTTCATTAAGTTGTCCTGCTCGACCCAGAAGATCAACCAAGCATGAATAGTGTTCCACACGGGGTTTGATTCCATAATTCCTACTCATTTGATTTATGTATTGCCTGCCTTCATCAATCAGACCTGCATGGCTACAAGCTGTAAGGACACCAATAAAGGTTATGTAGTCTGGCTTTGCACCTGCCTCTTGCATTTGCTTAAAAAGTCCAAGGGCATCTTCAGCATGACCATGCATTGCATAACCTGCAATCATTGAACTCCATGAAACCACATCTCTTTCCGACATTTTGTCAAACATTCGGCGTGCATCCATGACACTCCCGCATTTACAGTACATATCTACAACTGCACTTCCCACAGAAACATGCGACTCGAAACCACTCCTGATTATATAAGCATGGATTTCCTTAATTTTTTCCAGGGCTCCTATGTTGGCACATGCAGGAAGCACAGACAACATAGTTACGAAGTTGGGTTTTTCACCTGTGGCTCGCATTTCTCGCAAAAGTGCCAAAGCTTCAAACTCAAGTCCTCTCTGTGCATACCCACATATCATTGAATTCCACGAGGTCACATTGGGTATCAAACCTGACGATTCCATTTGGCGGAAAAGTGTCAGGGCTTCTTCTCCATGCCCATTTTGCGCATAACCTGCAATCATTGCATTCCATGAAACCAGATTTTTTTCAGACATTTTGTCAAACACTTGTCGTGCTTTGTCTGTACACCTGCATTTGGCATACATGTCTACAAGCGCGCTTCCCACAAATACATTCGATTCCAAATCATTCACTATAACACGATTATGAATCAGCTTGCCCTTTTGCAGAGCTCCCAAATTAGCACACGCTTTGAGAATAAGAGGAATTAGGAAATTATCAGGTTGTAAACTTGTCCATTGCATTTGATAAAACAAACTGAGGGCTTCCACACTGCGTCCATGTCTGGCATATCCTCCGATCATAGAAGTCCATGAAACCAAATTTGGTTCTCGCATTTTGTCAAACACTTGGCGTGCGTCCTCCAGATTCCCACATTTAGTGTACATAATCACTAGTTTCGTTTCTAAAAAACGGTTAAACTCTTCTCCATTTTTAATCATGTTGGCATGGACTCTCTTACCGTCTGCCACGAATTTCCCGTCAACGCAAACCTGCAGTTCCAAAGCGTATGAGCCATCGCCGCCATGCAGCTGGCAAACTTGATGTATATTTGGAGGGATTTTTTTTAGAAGTGACAGTGGAGCTGATGCTTCAGCGTTAACATGAAGATGGGGTTTTTTGATAGAGGTTCTGAAGATATGATTTAAAAATTTAATCCCTCTATAAAGCAACATTTTTTAGAAAAGGAGTAGCGGACTCCCATTGTTCAAATTTCAAGATTTTCATTAGAAGTAGTTTTTTGGGGAATTGAACACAGAGAACCTAAATTTTAATGGAATCTAATAGTACAAACCTAATTTTTTACTGCAAGCAAGATTTTTTGGGCGATTTATTTTTCCAGTGTTCGTTCATAGAGAATGAAAATTTTAATGGAGTCTAATCGTACAAACCTATTTTTACTGGCCAGCACCTTTTTCGGCGTTTCATTTTTCCATGGGCTGTTCGTTTTGGGGAATTTCAAAGTTCGGCAGAGTAAGAAGTTCTGTTAGATCGAAATGAAACTATAACTTTACATAAAATTCCATTAAATTTAAAACAGAATTTAAAAAAATATATATTGTCTACAAAATTAAAATTTCATTAAATTTAAAAAAAAAATTATCTATTAAATTAAACGATTTTAATGTTAATTTTAAAAATATTATCTATTAAATTAAACGATTTTAATGTTAATTTTAATTAGTTCAGAAAAAATATTATYTATTAAATTAAACGATTTTAATGTTAATTTTAAAAATATTATTTATTAAATTAAACGATTTTAATGTTAAWTTTAATTAGTTCARTATATTTTGTTTAACTTTTAAATTCAATAATATATTARATTTAAAATTATATAGAARTGTGTTATTAAGRCACTTCAYAAGTAAAARTAAAGTCATTGGTTAGAAATTTTTGAAAAGACATCAAATCTAACCATATTAAAAAGTTGGTATGATTCAAACAAAGTGCAATCCACAGATCAATTCCACAAATTTAAAATATTTAACTAACAAAAAAATCAAAAATCTATATATATTTTAAGTAATATTTTGAATCTACACTTAAAACATCACATTTTGCAAAATTATTTTGTAAAGCAATATTTAAGATTTACAGTTAGATGTTGGATTTGTTGTTCAGCTTTCCTCTTATTTGTTTTTATTTTTCAAAGCTGATTTATTATATTTTGAATTTAAAATATCATCATGACAAACACTTCAACTTTGTTGTTGGAGTCAGATTTGAATACGGTTATAAATATTATTTGATACGGAAAATTAAGTAACAAAAAATTTAGTACAATTAAAATATATTAATACACGTTTCATAAATGTAAATATAAATATAACTAACTATGTTCATTTTGGAAATTTAAAAAAAAATAAAAATATATAAACTTTCCAAAATTTTAAAGTAATATTTATTCTTCATTGTAAATCACTTGAAATATTTATTAAAAATATTAAATTTGAAACATAACCTATCATATAACAACTTTATATATCGTAAACACACATAATGTGGTCATTTTCACTAGTCTCATGAAAATTATTAGTAAATTTAATAAATAATTGTTTAATACAAAATTACAAATGAATTTTAACTTATAAATTAATTCAAATAAATAAATTTGAGTTGATGTATTTTTAAAAATTGATTAGGTAATATGTGTGACTTTAAAGTTCAAAAATTTAAAGGGAATAGTAGTCACAATTTTGTTTGAAATGATTCGTATGGTTTTCTGTGTCCATTCTTTACTTTGCCTTGTTTTACAAATTCATTTTTTCTTACATTATTTGAGTTTATATTTCTTTATATGAAAGAATATATGGGTTAAAGATTCATGAATGTGGTCATTGTCTTGTGATGGTAAAGCTAAGAATACTATAAGTTATTATTCGTTTTGTGATATTCTAGTTTCACTCTTATATTAACAATTAATTAAATGGGTGGCAAGTGTAGGGGGACTCGTTTTTTATCTGGAGGAAATCATGAAATAAGATTTAAGTGGAGATTAGGGGGAGCCACTAATAATCAGCGGAGGTGTTGGCACTTTATCAAGACCATCAGACTCTAGGTTCAAGACAAATCATGAAACTTTTAGGTTATAGGAGACTCAATACTCATCATTAGACATGTGTAGGGTTATAGGAGACTCAATACTCATCACTAGACATATGTAGGTCACTCGTCAACCTCGAAGGACAACACCTTAGCAAGGCTCATCCTTAGAATTCAAAAGTACACTAGGAGTTCCAAATCGATAGACTTCTTCCAAGTGTTAAGGGCTCAAAATAACCAAGTAGACCCATTGGCCAATGAAGCAACTCGACTATGAATTGGAATGTTAAGGACAAGAGGGGGATTTATGACTTCGTCCAATATCCCCTAGATCATTTGATAATAGCCTAAGTATATGAGCAATCTTCAACCCAATATGAAGGATGCAATCGACACTGGTGGTGGAGTGCATTTAATCCGAAGAGATGGGCATTATCATTCCTCAACGCTTCAATATTCTCACACACTCCATTCACATTGGCATTGCAAAAGCATAAAGTTGATAAGTTGTTTTTGGAATTTGTAGGTGTGATAATTCTAGATTTCTTTCGAGTCCATCTTGTTTAGCAATTTTCTTGGCTTAGGACTGTTTGCGGACTCAAAGGTCAAAACCCTTTTCCTTGGTCTTTAATCTATTGGGTTGTTGCACGAGGTCTTCACTCAATGAACCTATGACATAGCACCCGTGTTCATGGGATATTAAAGAATACCCCTAATTTCACTAGATATTGATAAATACTTACAAAAATCCTTTTGTTGAACCTACCTCCCAATACATCTTTCCAATAAAAGAAACCCCTATTTTTACTAGATACCATTTTTTGTACCCCCCAATACCTATAAACCTCTCGATACCCACATCCCCCCACCCCCCNATATTGACTCTATTTTTCACAATTTAAAAACCCCCTTTATGAATGAACGTGATAAGATAGTGGTGAACAAGGTGAATCCCCCGTGGGTTGTTGGGGTTCTCTTTATGCTAGAACTTTGGGGGAGTTGTTTTTGGTGTCTATTATGGGTCTAGATTTGGGTTTCCTTCATTTATTTCTCAAGAAAATATTGGAGGAGTGGGAATATGGATAGGAATAATCATTATAGGTGCTTCTCTCATGAGTCATCATACCTATGCCACGCACAGAGTCGAAATGAGCATCTTCGGGATGACAACCAAGTAGTTATTTCGAATTTGAGTAATAGAATTTCTAATCTAGATGAAGCACATAAGTCTAAGTATGAAGAGGTTATAAAGATAATGACCAGTCAACAAAGACAATTTGAGAAGCTTGAAGCATAATGTGGCTTGCTTTACCAATTGGTCTTGAGCCTAGCTAGGAGTTCTTAGTGTGCGGTTTCTCATCCAAAGTTATTAATTGAGTATGCTCCAATGATTCCAAAAGATGAAGAAACAATTCAACAAGCCCTAAAAGATCTAGAAATGGAACAAATGGATTAAGAGCTTTAGTTACCAATAGAAATCAAGCAAGAAGCCCATAATGGACATGTCTTTTTTTCTAGTTTTAGATTTATATATGTTTTGCAAAATAATTTTGATTTTAGGTTAGTGTCTTAGGATCTATACTAACATAACCTTATGATATACCTTTTGCGATATTAAAATAGTTTGTTTTGTACAAAGCAATTTTGTATTTGAAACTCTTTTTGAAAGATTAGTTGTTGGAATTAAAGCTTCATTTTGCTTGTATTATTATGTTGTACAGTACCATTGAAATAACTTTTTAATATAAATTATAATCATTCTAGTTATTAAAAAAAAATCAATTAATGAATAGTTGAATTGTTAAAACTTAAGTTGAAATTCCATTATTAATAATTAAACTATAACATGCTAATACAAATTATAATTATTCTAGTTATTAAAAAAAATAAAATCAATTAATGAATAGCTGAATTGTTAAAACTTAAGTTGAAATTCCATTATTAATAATTAAACTATAACATGCGCAAACACATGCACTAAAAACATAGTAGTTTCGTAAATTTGAAGATTTAAATATAATTCAATGGCAATAGTAACATTCCTTAGATCTTTACCATTGTAACTTTATTTAAACATTTAATTAACTTAAATGTATCTTGAATATTTCTCGAATTTCAAATTTTATGCAAATTTTCGTACACCTACACCTAATATCAATATGACCAAATCTATCTATTATGAATTATAGTTTAGTAAACTATTTTATATCATAATTTTAATAGTGTTATGACAATTAATTTTGATGAAAACTTATTTGATTGAATGGCTAAATTGATTAGAGGATTGAGGAATGTTTTGGGACAAGCTTTTGCAATAATTCGCGTGGATTTATATCAGTTTAATAGTGTTATGACAATTAATTTTGATGAAAACTTATTTGATTGAATGGCTAAATTGATTAGAGGATTGAGGAATGTTTTGGGACAAGCTTTTGCAATAATTCGCATGGATTTATATCAGTTTTGTTTTTAGTTTTTTGTAGAAAAATATTTGAAGATTAATCTTTAAATTGTAGAGTGAGGATCTTTTAGCTTCCTCTTAGTCACTGGATTTGACTATGGTTGTTGGGCTTGATTCTCATCATTTTCATAATGGATATTTTTGTTTGCTATTGATAAGAAAATGGCATTTGGAATCAATTTTTCATTCTTGTTCTTCAAGAAATTTATGTGTATAAGTGAAATCTAATTGATGCATGTAAAATATGATAGTGATTAAATCTTCATTGGAGATTGACATGGAATTTCCTTTGCAGTGCGTGCTTGCTTACATGTCTTCTTATTATTATTAATGAAATGATATGGGAGGGATGACTTTTCTGTCAATCCAAGCCTATTTTGGTTGTTGGTATGTTTGTATCTCTATCTTATGGTTGATTTCCTCATAGGCGTTGTTCCTTCTCCATTTCACTAGTTGTTATTGTGGTTTGTATTGCAAAAATGCCTACTTTCTCATTTTCCATTTGCAAACTATCTTGTTGTCATGTTTTTTGAGTTTTTCTTGTAGACATGGATGGTCGTTAATGCCATACGGAGGGTCATTGGATAGCCGCAATGAGAAGACCATGTAAATTATGTGTTAGCACAATGTGTCCGCTTTTCCACCCAACCGTAGGCTCTATTGCACTTTTGTTTCTCTATAGCAAGCCACCCCCATGCCAGGCCATGATACCACTAGGGAAACCTAGATTCCTCTAAGGGAAATTTAAGAATGTGAAGATCACTCTCCTTCACAGGGAACCATATAGAAGAAACTCATTTACCCACCAATCCCAGGGTCTCCATGAATCTTTCAAATGCCTTCCCGACTGGATTTACTTACACAAGGAGGCCCTTCATTGCCTCTACATCCCCTCATCACCCTCCCCTCTAAGTGCCACTTCTTTACCCAACAAGCATCAAATTCACAACCCTCTATGATTAGGTCAAGTTTGGGTATGTTCTGCCTAAGTTTCATGGTTTAGAGAAGATTTTAGAGAGTCTTTCCACTGGGATACTAGCTCTGCTAGCGACTTTCCCTTTGTTCTTCTCTATCTGTGCATGGGGAATTCCACCGATCTCCCAAAAACTCTCTCTCTCCTCTCCTCTCTTGCATGCACTTTATTTTCCCTGGAAGGTTCCCAATTTTCCCTTCCTTCTGTCAAAATCATTCATTGGTCAACCCCAAAAATGAGGTGGGTACTTGGTTGTACCTATGTTTGATAGTTCAGTTGTCCTAGCCATCCCTCCATACCTTCATCAAGGTAGGCAATTGGCTTCTCAACTACCAGGGCTTTTTTCATTAACTGATTTTTGGGAAAGGGAAGAGAGGTAAATATCTTCAAATAAATTGAGGTAATAAGGCTCTTAGGTAAGGAAATCCCCCTCACCAATTTCTATTCATGGTATCATGGACAGTACTAGTGCTCCACCCTTTTGTCAGCTATTTGGATTTTATTTTTCAAAGAAAACCATATTTACATTTCTTGTAAAATTTCAAATATCCTTGTCATGACTCATGGAAACATTAAATTATAACTTATAATTACAGACTGGGGAAAAACGGGGTGTTATAGTTTCCCCCAACATGAAGCATACTAGTTGGTTGATTATCTCCAACATGACTTGCAAAGGTTGGTGACCTGTTTCCAATATGACTTGTAGTGATTAGAATCTCACTCCCAGCATGACTTGCAGAGGTTGGTTGCTTGCCCCCACCATGACTTCTAGAGGTTGTTTACATGTCTCCAACATGACTAGTAAAGGTTGGTGACTTGTCTCCAACATGACTTGCAAAGGTTATTGACCTATCTCCAATATGACTAACAGTGATTGGACTCGTGCCCCTAGAATGACTCGCAGAGGCTAGTTGCTTGTCTCCAACATGACTCACAGAGGTTGGTGACTTCTTCTTCTTATTCTTTCTCTTCCTATTCCTTTTAAACTTATGGTTACTAGTAGATATATTTTCACCAGATAAGGAGGAAGGAGGAGGAGTATACTTTACAGATGAAGAAGGTAGAGGATTAACATCAATTTGATGCCCATGACATAAGGTGTTTCTCTAAGAAGCATCATAAACATTATGTACATTCAGAGTGGTCCATAACCAAACTGGTACTCCTACATTTAACCCAGGAATGTTGAAAGTGGCTATCAATGGGGCACCAAGGTTTCTAAAGAAAGGAAAAGCACAAGAATCCCCTTGGAAAGGGGTCCCTTGGTTGGTATCCTCAAGAACTTTATCCATGACGTTCATATGCAAAGGTTTGTCCCTTGCAGGATTGTTCACATCTGAAAGAGTCTCACACACTAGCTCCAACAAACCAGTGGTATAAAGCACATGCCTTATCGAAGAGGCAGCTCCACATTTTCAAGTGAAAGAATGAGGGTCCTTCTCGATCGGTGGAGCAATTGGTCGACCACCTTGAATCAACAGTCCAAAAGTGGTGGTAGAGACACAACCTAGTCCAACTGCATAAAGCAACACTCCATTAAAAAGTCTTAAGATGCACAACACAAACAAGCAAATTTCCCAAAAATCCAACCCAGGTGGATCAGGTCCTAAGTCCAAAGTAATGAAAAAGTGGAAAAAGGGACCTTCTGGAAACCGTCACGGATTGATTAAGTCCCAAGGTCGATAAACGAAGGAGTGATAAGTAGTTACCATGACCTCCACATAACAACCCTTCCCGATGCAAGAAACCCACGCGAACACGAGGCACCCTCCATGGTTACTAAAAGTGTGATACAACGTCTACCTCAAGTATCGTGAGAAGCCCCTTGAAGCCACCTTTGTGACACCTAGGAATAACAACTAGAGTTACCAACTCACAGTCGGTGTTTGTGGGAATAATTGACAATCAGGATCATACGTATGGGCAGGGTAGCAAAGATCGAAGCTCCAAAAGTATCATCACCATAGAGGTCCAGGTGGTACTCAAGAAACCATCGTATACGCAATAATCCACAGATGGTTGGAGACGTATTGGAAGGGTAATCTCTGCCACTCAGCCTCACATGACCTCATGTTTAGCTCATGTTTTAGAGGAGTTTCCCGACCACAACTATACGACAATTGGATTTTAATCATTTCTTGTTCATACTTCTATGTTCAATTAAATTTCCTTGGAGAGTTTACTCTCCAACCTATTCCAAGGCTCTGGCCTAGACTAGTTGGTGAATCCTAGAAACAAAATGTCTAGTAGATTTTAATTAAGCGTTTGTTTTTAGTGGATGTTATTTACTCAAGGTAAGGAAGTGAAAAATGGCGATTTGTCAGAGACTCCTGCAACAAGAAACTTATAAGAACATTGGAAAAGGAAACTTCACACTAATTCTACAATGAAATGATTTTCAAGCAAGCATAATGCATGAACATTAATGAAAACCTTGAGATGCAATCTTTCTCTTTCTATGCAAAATGCACAATTGCAACCTTTTCCTAAATTGCGAGAAAATCAAAAGAAGAAAACAAAAATAACATTCTTTGTTCTTTTCCTTTTAAATTATTTTCAAGATGAGAAGAAAAGGAAAATGCTTATACTAATATATTTTCTTTTCTCAAATATGAATGCAAAACAACATAATTGAAAGAAATAGACCTATCTAACAACAAACTAGGTTTTCTTTTTCTTTTTTACTAATGAAAAAACTAAACAAAGGATGCTAAAAGAAATATTTTTTTTATTTTTATGTTTGAAAAAAAAAGGAATGCACAAAAGAAAAGTATTGAACTCAGATACAAACTCAAGTTTTAGGAATGACTACAACATCGACCACGAAACCGAGACCCTAAAAATAAGATTTTTCTTACAGTGATGCAATGCAAGAAATACAAAAAAGCCAAACAAACATCAAACTTTGTTTTTATTTCAAATTTTAAGACTTTACCTACTTTATGTAGCCAACAAGAAGTTTTAGAAACCATGAGAGTCCAAAAAAAACCCAAAAATTTCAAATCGGGGCTTAAAAAGGCTGAAAAACGAAGGGAAAAAACACCTCCCATAATCCACACGCTCCTGCTCCCACTCTAAGGGGCGTATATAACCCTACATATGCTCTTATTATAGGAAGCATATATTTGCTCCCGTCATTGCATAAAAGTGCATATATAAACAAGAAACCCCAAGAAAAGCTTGGAAAGAGCTAGGTCAAAATCCTGAAAATGAAGGCAAGGGTTCTGAAAGACTAAATGCAACAACAAAAATAGAAAGAAATCCAAAAAAAACATAAAACAAAGAGAAAAAACCTAAATTAAACTCTCCCCAACGGAGTCACCAATTATGTTTGCAGAGAATGAACTCCTATGGTTTGGGTTAATAACCAAAATAGAGCAAGTACCCCAAGAACAACCTCTGACTAACACAAGCAGCAAAAGACGGTTAACTAATAACTACCTAAGAGTGGATAGGAGACCTACTTGTTGTCAAATCGTCGAATGGAGACCTCTTTCATGGATTCTCCTTCAAGTCTTTTCACTCCAATCATTTTATTCACCAATCTACACTCACAAAGATATAAAGATGCAAAGAGGTAGTTATAATAACTAACTTTAACTACTTACAAGTACCAATAGTTAGGAAGTCAATGTCCAAATCAATTAAATGCATATTAAAACTATAAAAGTAAACACATTGCATAAACTTAGATGGGAAAGAGAGTTCTCATTATAAATGAAACAACAAATGACGAGTACAAAGATCACAGTTGTAGCTATGGAACTTCCCCTAAACAAACGTCCAGATTCCTCCACCCGGGCCACTTAAGGAGCCTCACACCTCTTATATCCTCACTCTAAAAAATTCAGAAAAGAGAAGGAGTCTCTTTCTAATAAGGATAATTGAGCAAGAAGGTTGGAAAGAGGGGTTTCCAAGACTGAAAGAGGGGAATTCTTAAAAACCACATGAAGGGGCTTACAGACTTGGTAGAAGTTTGCCAACATAATGATTATATTTGGAATGATCCCTCTCCTCTACCCCATGGCATCAATTTGCAATCCAAGAAATTAGTTAGAGTAGTTATAGATGGGAAATAGGAGGCCAGGAACTGGAGGAACCCATGAACTCCTCCCGAAAAATCACAAATTTATATTTTTTGTGCCAAATAAATGCATACGTTGGTTGTATAAGAGAAACACGCATATCATATGCACTTTTTCAGAGCACAGAGAGCGTATAACTTCAAAATGGGGTTTTTAAAGTATTTTGAGGAGGAACTAAGGGGGATTTTTGTCCGCAAGTAGGACATGGATTAAAAAATTAGTCTAATCATGTGCATCTATACTGTGAGGTGGAAAAAGATGCTATGACAATACACATGATGTCTTATTTAAATAGTAGAAGTAAAGAAAGAAAAAGAAAATATTGGATGTGGGACAATTAGTGTGTCTCTTACACATCATAGTAATAAAGGCAGATAAAGGATGAGATAAAGGTAGATAAAGAGAATAAGAGAGTAATAGTGCATGTAGGTACATAACACATAGTCTCTACTATACACACATTTTTGCAAGGGGGCTACTAAGGTACTATGAATACCTAGAAGCAGTTTGATTATTTCATGTTTAAATACCATGTTCTAAGTTCTCATTCCATAATGTACAAGCCACATACTTTCACAAGGTTCAAACTTATGTCAGACCTATGGTAGGTTCATTGTCTGTTACATGATACATCTTATTCTCATTTTGACAATTCAAACAATTGTGAGAATAATACTTTATGAAATAAAAAAATTACAATATATCTCACACAAGTGACACTTCATTAAACAATCTTGATAAGTGACACACACTTCTATTACTTGGATATCCATCTTTAAATTTTTCTTGAATGCTTCCAACACTTGATTTTTGAGTGTTCTTTGCATTTGTAGTTGATTGGAAGTTGTGGTTTCTTCACATTCGTTGCTTGGATGGAAAAAATATTCATCATCCTCTTAACATCACACTTTGGGTATGAGGCTTACTCATCACACGATACTTCTTTGAGTCCAAAAATTTCTCCTTGCATCCCTCCTTACTTTCTTTAGTTTGGGAATGCCTTCTTACTCCTTATGCTTGAATGAAGTTAATTTGGACATTTCGATCTTGCATCCACTCTCCTTCATTCCCATTCGTGATTCCTCTTCTTCATGTATTTTTCTACATATGAAATCCTTATAAGTGAATGGCATAAGATCATGGTTAGATTAACAAGATACTTATGAGATAAAGGATATCATACTATATCAATTGCCAAATAATCCATTCAATAAATCATAACAACAAGACTAGAATAATAATTTAACTAAGGAAATGCATAATTCTTTATTAACAAAAAATTATTAGCATGGTGGACAAGATATGGATGATTAAGAGGAAGGTGATATTTTTTTCCTTCATAGAAATGCTCGATGTCATCCTAGCAACTTTCACTTTCTCACAATGTGAGAAATCATATTTAATTCATCATTTAAAAAAATTCCACCAATTTATTGGAGATATTACACACTTACCTAGTATTTATTTTCCTAAGTTCATTTGTCTATGTTGAGAGTGCCCCTTGGTCTGAAATATTCTCCCTTGGATGAGAATATTCTCCTCTAGATGAAGATGCCACATCCTCTTCATTCATTACTCAGTTGTACTTTAGTTAGACTAGTGGAGTCAAGTATCGCATGGAAACCTTGGTATTATCACCAAGTGTTGCATGCTCACCTTGGGATCATCACCGGGAGGGAGCACTCACCTTGGGATCATCACTAGGAGGGTGCACCACATGTGCATGCATGAGATTCTCTCCACTCCACCTATGTGAGACAATTAATTGATGACTGCATGGCTAGTTAACTAGGACTAGGTGGAAATTCACTCTCGTTTATGTCAGTGTATGTCCACATATATCTAGATCACTACTATGGTGCATTAGTTTAGCCATGTAGAGTACATCAGTTGTAATTTTTCATCCTCTCATCGTGTGGAATACAAATCTTTCATTCTTTCTCCAATTCTTCTCTCAACTCTACAAGTTTGTTGTTCATTATTTCTGGCTAGATTCTCTGTGCAAGTTTCAACCCAATTTCATATGGTATCAGATCCCACAGGTGCTAGGAAGAAGATGCACAAACTATCTATTGCAGGTTTAGAAGATTGAAGAAACCAAAAAGAATGGATATTTTGTCGTCAACAATTCTTACGCCATACTCAAAAGTAGAGGTTTATATCGAATAAATATGGAAACTGAAATTGAACCAACATCTTCCATTTAGAAAACCAAAAAACTTCAACTGCATGGATGAAGCCTTTGGTCTCCTTTTCTTATCTATATCTCCCAAATTTTATTTCACATTGAATCATCCACAACCCCAAATTCTCTAGAATGAGTTAAATTCATTATATCCAAGAAATTACGAGAATATCCAATACTTCTTCACGAGGTTCAAAGCATTGTTGCTTTAACTCAAAGGATGCAAGATTGATAAATCAAAGCAAGAAAAATATTCAATTCTTTCTATTCTATCAAATTTGGGTCTGGAGTATGTCGCCTTTGTCTCCACATTTCATGTAGTAAGGATTACATTGGGTGCAACTTGGACAATGCCCACAATGGACACATTCATTGATTCCTTGATACATGAGCAATACAAGCTCATCAAGATGGGAAAACTCAAAAAATCCAAATCCTAAGCACTTGTTGTGCATGAAAGTCACAAGTCAAACTCCAAATCCAATCAAAAATCCAAGGGAAAGAAGGACCCCAATCTAAGAAAGGGAGGAAACTTCAAACCCTCTGATGAATATTCTACCTCAAAGGCAGTAAAGGGAAAGCAAGGGAAATCAAAGTGCAATTATTTCAATCGTGGTTACCATCCTTAATATTCTTGCATGAAGAAAACCATTGACCTCATGGCGCAAACACTCCAATGGAACAATCTTTGGGACTACATTCCTAAGAATGCCAAGAAGAAGTTGGAAGAAAAAGTAGGAGAAACTCGAGGTAATGTCAATTCTTTAATTGCAATCAATTCTTCTCTAGATGCATGGATCATTGATTTAGAAGCATCACACCACATGAAAACCACAAAATATGTCATTTCATCTCTAAAAACATGCACCAATCCTCCCATTCTCATGGGGGATGACTCTCCAATAGAAGTCTCTAGACAAGGGAGAGTGGACCTCAGAAATGGAAGTTTTGGGAATGTATTTCATGTTCCAAAACTCTCCATAAATATAATATCTATGTATCAAATCACTTACATGCACAAGGAAAAGGGTGGAATTCACACCTGATTATGTGACAATATTTGACATGGAAGACAACTCCAAAATTGTTGTAGGTGAGGTAGATCATAAATATAGATTGCATGCATTCTCTAAATTTATTGATAAATCAAATTCTACATTGCTACTAACTCATGCCAATGATGACAGTAATATTTGGAACAAAATATTTTACCACTTAAATTTAGGTACATGCAACAAATAAGCAAACAGGGGATGGTGGAAGGTTTTCCAGACATACAATTTTCTAATGGAGTTTGTCATGGATGTGTTCTTGGAAAGCATATGCAAGAGAAGTTTGAGAAAGGAAAGGCATGGAGGGCCTCTTCTCCCTTGGATTTTGTTCATAGTGATCTCATGGGGCCTTTCCCTCATCCTTTCATAAGCAAAGCCAAATAGTGTTGAGCTTTATTGATGATTGCTCACAGTACAACTGGGTGTATTTTCTCAAGAAAATTTTTGAAGTGTTTTAACATCTCAAGGATTGGAAATCACATGCAGAGAAGCAGTCTGAGAAGATGATCAAGATCCTCCACATAGATAATGGGGGGATTATGTAAAAAGGGATGTACAACATATTTGTGATGAAACAGTTATTCAGTTACAAAACATAGTTTCATACACTTCATAGTAGAATGAGGTAGTTGAAAGGAAGAACTGATCTATGAAAGAGATGGCAAGTTTCATGTTGCATGCAAGGTCCCTTCCCTCCATATTTTGGGTTGAATCCATCAATTGTGCTACGTACAAAAAAAATCAATCTCCTCACAAATGTGTGAAATGAATGATACCTTATGAATCTTGGAGTAGAAGGAAACCAAAAATGAAACACTTTCACATTTTTGTATCACACTCATGGGCCCACGTACCTTTAGAAAAGATGAAGGATTTGGATCCTCAAAGAAATGAATGCATATTTGTGGGTTATCCCAAGCGTTTGAATGGATATAGACTAATATATCCTTCAAAAAATAAGTTAATCATTGAAAGGAGTGTCCAGTTTGAAGAAAATCCCCTACATGCATCTCAAGAACAACTTGTTGAAACTTATATGCTTCCTCTTGTACCGGATATCTAAGATGAAGCATCCTACCACTCAGATCAGATTTCCACCCTGATTTCCAAATCAAACTCAGAAGATCATGAGCATGCATGTGAATATCTAGATCCAAGACTCAAATGGGCACAATCCACCTTACAGGCAGTAGGTGATCTTTTGGTGGGTTCAGTGGATCTGAGGAGAACGAGATCCAAATTGGAGGAGGCTCCACATGCACTCACAAATACAGAACCAATAATTCCCATGCATTTCTACATGGTCCTACCCTCAGACCTTCAAACCTATGCAAAGGCTTAAGGGAATCCCAAATGGGAAACAACTATGAACAAGGAGTACAACTCCCTCATCGAGAACCAAACTTGGGACTTGGTTCCGCTTCCTTCAAATAGGAAGCTTGTCAGATGTAGATGGGTATACAGGACAAAGAAACTAGAAAATGGTCTTTTGAGCTAATACAAAGAAAGATTTGTGGTGAAAGGATTTTAGCAAGTTCACAGGATTGATTATGATTTGACATTTTCTCCAGTAGAAAATATGTATTCCATATGTTTATCCCTTACCATTGCAGCAATGAGGAGGTGGGAGGTTCACCAAATGGATGTGAAGAATGTGTTTCTTCACGATGATCTTGAAGACGAGATATACATGGGGCAACCACAAGGGTACATATAGATTTCCTCTCTAGTTTTTTGACTCAAAAATTCACTCTACAACCTCAAGCAGGCTCCTAGAGCGTGGTATGCTAAAATGGATTCTTACTTCCTTTCTCAAAATTTTCTTCATTGTAAATCATATCCCAATTTTTATATGTTGAGAACTTCTAACTCTTTGTTGATTATAGTTTTATATGTAGATGATTTATTAATCACAGGTATCTCAGACTCAATTATTTTTGTAGTCAAGTATGCATTTCATGATAGGTTTTCAATGTCTGACATGGGTCCATTACACTTCTTCCTTGGTCTTGAAATCAACCAAGCTGATTTAGGAATCAAGTTGTGTCAGGCAAAGTATGGCAGATATCTCTTGGTCAGATTCAACATGAGTGATTATAATCCAACAACCACACCTTTTATTATTTGGGGTAAAGCTCGAGGTTGGTGGGGATAAACCATTGGTCAATATCACCAAGTATTGATAACTAGTGGGGAGCCTCATGTATCTCACTCACTCTCATCCATATATCTTGTATGTTGGAAAGCTGCCAAGAGCATCCTCTGATATGTAAAGGGTACTAGTAGTCATGGGATTCATTATGAAAAAGGTTGTACATTGGACCTCATTAGCTATACAAATTAAGAATGGGTTGGTGATAACATATTGCAAGTCCACTTCAGGGTACATTCTTAGTTTGGGATCTAGTCCCATTTGTTGGTCGAGAAAAAACCAATAAGAGATTGATTTATCATCATCAAAGTATGAGTACAGAGGAGTGGTCAACATTACCATGCAGGCTCTATGGTTACAAAAATTCCTCACCGAGATTGGTATCCTATTTCATCATTTAATCGTCATTTGGTGTGACAATTAGAGCAAACTGATATTTTGAAAAGATCCAATGCAACGACAGAGAAAAAAACACGTCGAGATCCACATGCATTACATTAGAGAGTTGATTCATGATGGGATCATTTACTTATGGTATTGTCCCTCTTATGAGCATACTACAAAAATCTTCATGAAGACTTTCACTGAGCAGAAATTCCACTTTTAGTGAGACCTTCTTGGAGTGAAGGACACAATTTCCTAGCAATTGTCTTTCATTTTCAACATTGTATTTTAAGGGGGTGTTTTTGTATGAGGTTTTCCCTCTTACCTATTTTTCAGTGTTCTATATTTCTTAGATGCATTGTAAAATGGGTACCTAACATGGCTTCTTGTTAGGACCCATTCATTATGTACTCCCTATTAGTGTTCAAGGGGGTATTGGAGATATTACACACCCACCTAGTATTTATTTTCTAATTTCATTTGTATATATTGAGGGCGTCCCTTGGTTTGATATATTCTCTCATAAATGATGGATTCACATCCTCTTTAGTCATTACTCAGTTGTACTTCATTTATACTAGTGGAGTCAAGTCTCTCATGGAAACTGTTATCTCCTCAAATAAATTGGTCAAAATTATTTGAGGAGGAGATAGAGAGTCATTAGAAAAAACTCTACTAAATTTTTTAGGGCTCATTTWWATAAGTTCCARCTTGTAATTAAAGTTTGAAAAGCATTTGATTTGTTCTTTCCTTCAAAAAAATCAAAACTCATGTTTTGGTAGCTAATGCCTTTTTCAAAAGGGCTTCTAAGCTACCGAAATCCTAGCTTTCGGCAGTGAAAATGCGAAACTCGGGGCTATTTTAGCTACCGAAAGCACATAAATTTTGCGTTTTTACTGGGTTGAGTCATCATTTTAAAATGATGATTCTGAGCGATTGGAGAATCATTTTGAGAAACTGGAGGAGGTTTTTGTTCCTAACACGTCAAAAAACAATAACCTATCTCAGTTTTCCTACAAGTGTCACATATTGGGAGAATAGAATCCATCTATGATCCCTAATTTTTGGATCTGAGATTTCCCTGTTTGACACATGTTTTTGAAATGCGGATCCCGAGCAAATGAAAACGAATCTCGAAGAACTGAGAGAGGTTGTTTCTCAAAACAAACCGATATACAAAAATGTCTCTCAGTTTTAAAAAATATGTTTTTATTAGAGATATATGGGTGAATCTTTAAGCGACATATTTCCACAAAATTTCTGCACAGAACAGGGCAGAAAGCTATTATTTTTGCCCAAATCGGGATTGTTTGAGTTGGAATGGTTTGAAACCTCTTTGAATGGACATTTGTTGAATTATCAAGTCATATCCAATAG
>SNQJ01S0124722.1:0-19204 GCA_010110895.2 Picea sitchensis | reverse complement strand
CCCAGAAAACTAACTATGCAATCACACTTCTGAAAGGGAAATCACACATCAATCATCAAGACATAGCATGGGTAGTTCAACAGTCAATATACTGAGTATGTTGTGGTTCACAATGTGTTGTTGTGAACTTCACTAGTTCTCCTGCAAATATGTCTGACTACTACTACCAACATTCATGTCCATGAGACAAAATCAAATTCATAAAAACAAAAATAGAGCATATGCAAAACAGAGTGAGTAAAGATCTCTAAGCAATCATATAATTGAAATCCTAGTCTAAATTATACTGCTATCATCTGAAAGAATTAAAGCTTCAGCTAATCTAACATTTACACTATTGAAATCAAATGCTAATACTAATTTACGAAGATGCTGACCTTTGTTGGGTGGTGGGCCCTTGCCACTTCAACAGGTCAGCGACTGGAGTCTACAATAAGCTTGCTTTCAACCCACACATTACTCTTACTCAAACTTCAAAACATAGAATCAAACTATGCTAACAACTCAACTCACATTCAATCATAGATGATCAAGACATGGAGATAAATGACGTCCTTCTATTAATATTCACCCAGAATATGTTCTACAATATGTAAAGCTACTTCACATACTCTGTTATGCTAACTCTCCACTACCTCCACCATCCTTGCCATGACTATTTAAACAGTCTTAGTCATGAAACACAAGGAGGTGAAATCGTTTGCAAATCAGTCAATTGTTAAATTTAATTATTTGGTTACATATGTTAAGCTTCATCCTCATGACACAAAGTGCATGAGGATGAACCAATAACAAACTATCCTAACATAGCCTTGCTAAAACATTTGTGATTCAATAAACATCCAACAATTGTCTTGGGCACGATCTGGAGCTAAACTTGGTACATTTGGCTTCCTGTATTGGTACCAGATCGTGACAAGTAGATGGTACCGGATCCGAACAGTGCACAAATGGTTGGTACCGGATCACGATAGTCTACGACCATTGGTACCGGATCACGATAGTCTACGACCATTGGTACCGGATCGCGACAGGTGAGATTCAGTATCGGATCTGAATAGAAGGTGCGCTTGGTACTAGATTCGGACAGTGGCAATCTGGCGCACAAGTACCGAATAGTTGAGCTGGTACAGGAAGGCTGGACTTATCTAGAGGTCAAATATTATACATGGCAAATTGAAGCATTAGTACATGAAACATTTAATCTCCTAGCTCAATAAACCACATGCATGGATTAATTATACTTTACCTTATGACCTTATCAATGGCTAATGGTAATATTCTTTGTCATTTACCCAAGCTTAGGTAAGCCAAAAAGGTATAGATGAGGAGTATAATATGGTAGTGGGGATGTCAATTTAGAGGCTCAACAAGAGCTAAAGAAAAAATGAAATGGTGAACCTCTGCTGGAATCTCATGCTTAGGATGATCATATGGGCAATATGGAAAGAAAGAAACCGATGCATCTTCAGGAAAAAAATCCTTCTGAAAGGGAAACTCAAGGAAGCAATAATCTCTCAAATACGAGAAACGATGCAAATCCGCAACTGCTAGACTGGAAAAGAACAACCCACAAGCCAGGACTCCCGAATCCTGGAATTGTTTCACCTAAAATATGGGTGCAACATCACAGGGGTAGGGTGGCCACCGCAACTCCAATTAGGAGAGCGCAACTGGACACCACCTCCGGCAGGGTTCCTTAAGTTAAATTTTGACAGGGTGGCAAAAAGAAACCCAGGAATGAAAAGGATGGGAGGGGTGATCAGAGATAGTGGTGGAAACATAATCTGGCTGTACGCTGGGAGTATGGGAAACTCAACCAACAACACAGCAGAATTTGGATCCCTAGAGCTCGGGCTTGAAATTCTAATCCGCGAAAGGATGAACAACGCTATCGTGGAAGGTGACTCCACCTTGGTCATCAACACGGTAAAGAGACTCAAAAATGGCACCAGAGTGGGCAAAGTGCAGAGACACTGGCGCCTGGAACACTCCCTACAAAAAATTCAAGAGCATCTGCAAACAATTAACACAGTGGAGTTGCGTTGGGTACGCAGGTTAGCAAATTGCTTGGCGAACAGAATTTCCAATGAGGGGGTTAGCAAGGAAGGATGGGAACTAGATACTACCTGGCTCAACATCTCGGAAGGAAAATTCAGAATGGATTGCCTCCAACTAGAGACAAAATATTGTGACAACAAATTAAACAAGGAAGGTCACATCGAGGAGGGCAGCGAAAGGCCTAGGGGACGACACAAAGGACCCAGACAAGATATGACTGCCCAACACTCGACCACCAATTACAATGCATGATCAAATTATACAACAGGCGAGGGTACGAAAACAAGGTTGTGTCAATAGTAAGATATGTGGGGAAAGATCATGGGAAAGTATCGACGTCATACAACAGGTAGTGAATGACGTAAGGCAAGAGGGATTGACATGAACTAGTATTGACCCACCATGCCAAAGACCAGGTATGAGGAGATGCTCAGTAGGATATCAAGCGAGCAAGGGCAAGGGCTCGTACAGGGATAACGGTGGATTCATCATGATCATACATACCACGACGGGGAAAAGGGACCGGACGGTTCACCTCTACGAACAGACCATGCTTGGAAGGAGGAGCTCGCAGCATGGAAATTTCAATAAGAGAATAAACAACAGTAATAGATATAAAAAGAAGAGTGCAACTACAGGAGCCACCATAGACACAAGGGCAGGAAACAGGTTGAGAATATAGCAAAGTAGCTTCCATAGGCCAGACAAGATGGTGTGAATGGAGTGAACACACAAAAAAAGAAACCCCCTGAGAAAGGGAACTCATAACAATCCTCGGCGGGTTTCAAGGATGGAGCAGGCAGCTAGAGACACGGAGGGCACCTTTCACACCCTAGTTGCACCGAAAGGAAAGGCGACAATTAACCGTTTGGAAAAGGAAATCAAAAGAAGCCACAAGGGAAAAACATGGGATGCTCTGACTCGGGAAACAGACTGGGTAATTGACCCAGGAGCCACACAACCCAGGGAAACCCTCTACCACAAAACAGTGGATATGGTGTGGCAAAAAAAGATGTTGATTGGCAAAGTGAGCTTGGAAAGGGAGGAAGCTTGACGGGAGAATAGCAAGGAACACACGAAACTTTTGCATGAAATCCTGAGATGCTTCAATAGTATGGAAACCATTACTAGACTGCTAACCGAGATCGAGAAGGACCAGAAAACCGAGATTGAGCCACTGGCTACTCAATTCTACCTCTACCTGTGCTATGTCCATCACATGGACATCATGTCAGCCGACGAGAGCAGAGCGTCAACACACATCATAAAGACTCGCACAGTCTCCCAAAAGGAGGAGAACAAGGGCCAGGTTGATGAAGGAAAGAAGAATATCATCATCCTGGACTAGTGTTTGGTTAGTCTATTGGCAAGTCAGAYGGGTCAGTCCTGCGTCTRTTTAGTCTTTGTTTCTCTTTTTCATGTTTGTTGTGATTATCTTGTCAAAAAATGGATATGGTAGGATTGGGTTGGTTTCCCACGGTGGCAGTCCAATCATACCCCTTGCTTTTTTCAGAAAGCATAACTCAGGAACCTCTGTCCTGGTTTCCTTTTTGGCAAACCAAGGAGTTCCCTTTTTTGTACTATAACCCTCTTTTAGTAATATAGGCTCTTAAACTCACTTACAAAAAAAAAAAAAAAAAAACTTCCATTAATAAGCATATTATAGGAGGATTTAACTCTAACATTGGAGGGAATCGTGGATGGTTTCTTAAGGGTATCCACTTTCCCAGGTTGAATTAAGGAAGTTTGATGGAACATTTGTCTTTGCATGGGTGAACTAAATAGATCAATACTTTGAATTGCATAATATTATGGATGATACATAAATAAATTCCTTAGAAAAATTGTACTTTGAGACAAAACCCTATCAATGGGTTGTTAAAAGGAAGCCTCATTATTATCATTATACTTGGGGTTTATTTACAAGAGACTTAGAATCACAATATGGAAAATTTTGGGAATAAGACTACTTTAGTCAATTGAGAAGAATCAAGCACTTGGGTGATGTTGAAGACTATAATTTAGAATTTCAGGTACTGGCCACAAGGGTGGATAACATAAGCAACAAACATTTATTGAAAGCTTACATTGGTGGATTAAAACAAGACATTAAACATGAGAATTGGTNAAGAATCAAGCACTTGGGTGATGTTGAAGACTATAATTTAGAATTTCAGGTACTGGCCACAAGGGTGGATAACATAAGCAACAAACATTTATTGAAAGCTTACATTGGTGGATTAAAACAAGACATTAAACATGAGAATTGGTCAAAACATCTTGAAAATGTGATGGAATCTAAGAAATCAACTCTCCTTGTTTAAGCCAAGAATAGGGATACACACAAGTGTACCATTGGAACATACGCAAGAAGTAGAGATCGATTTGTGCCTCATAGGGAAACCTTGCCTCAACCTACTTGATTATCATAGAAGGAAATGGATGACAAAATAGAAAAGGGACTATTCTTTGGTTGTAATATAAAATGGTCAAAATGGCATAAATGCCAAGAAATAAAATTATTCACTTTGCAAAATAATGATGAGGAAATAGAGGCATCTACACACATGGGCGAGGAAGAACTTGTGAACTTAAAATAGAAAGAAAAAATGTAGAAATTTTTTACAACATAGATATAGACAAGTGTGAAATATCTATTCATACATTGGTAGGTTTGTTAGCACCTCAAAGCCTTAATATTGCAAGATACACTAAGAAGAAAAATGTCATAGTTCTTATTTATTCAAGTAGCACCCATAACTTCATTAATAAAACATTAGTAGAGTGTCTCAATTGTTTATTGTATCTAGTGAAATATTTTCAATTTTTGGTTGCTAATGGAGGAAGTATTGGTTATGGAGGAAAATGTCATACATTAAACTCAGTACATGAGAATATATCTTATGAATCCCAATGTATCCATTCTCATTGGAGGAGTATATGTTTTTATGGGGATTCAATGGTTGAGAACATTGGGTACAATTTCTACAAACTATAATGAATTATTCATGATATTTGAATTGGAAGGAATTCAACATGAAATCAAAGGGTAATAGTGGAGTTTTGGTTGGACCTTATTCTATGGAAGTGAAATAGGAAGATGAAAATATTCTAGAGGAATTAAAATGTAACTTGGAAAAGCACCATAGGGTTTTCCAAGAAATTCCTAAAGGGATACCTCTATCTAGAGATCATGAACATAAAATTGAACTAATAACTACAATTATTCCTCCTAATGAAAGGCCTTGTACATATTCACATTAACAAGAAGGGGAGATTGAGAAAATAGTATAAGACATGTTGGATTTAGGTCTTATTCAACCTAGGAGGAATTCCTTTTTATCTCCAGTAGTGATGGTCAGAAAAAAAGTAATGCTTGGAGGATGTGTCCTAATTATAGAGATCTAAACAAAATCACCATAAAGGATAAATTTCATATTCCAAATATTAATGAGCTATTATGTGAGCTTCATGGAGTGGATTATTTCACCAAGTTAGATCTTAAATTGGGATACGATCTTAGCCCCTAAGGTTAGCTCATTTTTTATAGAGCCAGACATGAGTTTATCATGATTGTTGTTGGTCACAGGTTCGACTCTCTTTATTCTCTTGGGTAAAGGCTCCATAATCAGGGCCAATGGTTTACCTCGCTTACCATCCATGATTCATTGGAAAGTATTCATAGAGCTTTCCATGAGTGCATTTCCTCAAAATAAAATTAGTATACCACCAAATCATATTAAGAGAAGAAGAGATGGTATGAAGGTCACATATTTTGTGGCCTTTAATTGATGGTTTTGCATTGTTTGAATTATAAACTTGACAATTTAGTATTGAAGTATGGTTGGTTTGGAACTAATTTTTATAATTTTTATAATTTTCCTTGTTCAATTTTTAAATTGACCCTCTTGCTTATGTTTTTTTAGATTTTCCTTGTTCAATTTTTAAATTGACCCTCTTGCTTATGTTTTTTAATTAAAAAGGGATGAAAGGGGCAATAAAGGTGAACATAACAGAAATGGAGAAATAACAACACTTTTCATGAAACTTTTGGCGAATGACAATATATGTCCATTGTTTGAGGAAGAGGGCCCAAGGGGATTTGAACCCTAGGCACATCTTTCAAAATTATATCCACCTCTCCAATAGCCACAACTCCCCTTATCATCTTGTTAAATTATTGTGAAGTGAAACTAATTTTTAGGATTGTAAGTGCATGATAAGACAAAGGAAGGAAAATGGGAGTCAATGGGATTCAAACCTACATCTCCCTTTTAAATTCATATGCCAACTCCCATTAACCATCATAAAATGTGCATTATTACTGAGCAAATTTGAACACATTTCGGCTTTTAGGTGTATCTTGTAGGTTGAGACACTAAAATACGAAGTATACATCACCGAGGAAAATTGGATGTTGATTGTTATCTCAATAAAGACAATTCAATATCTTGGACATGTAACAACAAGATGAGTCTTTTTATCCATTATATGTTACATTGTATGCTCATCAATGAGGTAACAAAGGTGGTAATCAAATGAAAAATATATCATAGCAATGCATTTCCATTGTTCTCAACCTCTATCATTACAGTTTGAAATAGTTTTAAAGAGAGATAATTCGTTGCATAGATTATTACAAAATGAATTTTTTTATAATGCATGAGAGTTTCTTTCCCTATTATAGGTCCTTTTTATTTTTACAACCTCATGGGGAGGCATGATTTTTCCTTTAGTAAAATAGGGAAGTAACTCTAGAGGAGAAGCAACAATTTTCATTAGAAGTTGTTACCCCCTCTCAAGTGGATCGCTTCTATGGAGATGCCCACTTTAAAGAGAGGCGTCCATGATAAATCCATTATAGGTTTCCCCTTTGGGTGATAGAGATGACTTTCCAAGCGGGTGGGTTGTGACCCATAGAGAAGGATTTTCCCCTAAGGAAAGTAAGACTATACATACATCCTCAACCTCAATGGTGGGGAAACCACATATACAAATTTACCCTTGAGAGTGGGGAAATCAAATACACAATTCTAACTTTAAGGTGGAGTGTCCATCTAGACAACCCTATCCATGAAGATAGAGTGACTATACATATAGCACTTCCCACAAGGGTAAGGTGCCAGAAAAGAGGCCTCACCCTTGAGGGTTGGGAACCCACACATGCAGCCTCATCACCTATTATCCTTGTGGGTATAATGCACACCCTTACAAACATTAAAGAGGATATTGGGGTTACACCCAAATTGACAAAGGAGCGGGGGTTAGTTTAGTCAACTCCTCCCTTGTTTTACCAATCACACCTAAGCAGGTTAATGGGATCAAAAGCAAAGTCTTTTATTAGAAAAATATAATATTATTATTATTATTATTATTAGAGGATGAAGGTTTCTTTTTTCCAAAGAGATTAATATTTTTGTAAAGGGGGATTTTATTGAATTATTAGGAGGGGTATTTTTCTTATACATAGTTTGTAGTAATTAGGGTTAAAAAAACCAAAGTTAGTTGTTTAAACCTTGTCTATAAATTAACCTATGTAAATGACCAACCTGTAAATATAGTTTGAATTGTGTATCTTTGGAGGACAATTTTTTTCAATGAAAGGATAGAAGGTTTTCCAGATTTTGTCAAACTGTCTTCCAATGCTTCATTGTTACATGTTTATTTTGTTATCATAAATTGTTTAAATTTTATATTTTGATTTTTGATAGTATTACATAACTTATATATTGTCAATTTACAAACTTGTGGTATAGGTGGTTGATCTTACTTAAACTTAGATAGTTTGGTGAAGAAATGAAAGACTATGGAAAGTTGATAACTAGAATACCCAAAGTTGTCACCATGCATGAATTCTTAATCTTATTTACCCTACTACATAGATTCCACTAATTTGCAATTTCAATTCAATAGTTAGGAATATGTCTTAAGTCTATCTATAAAAATAAAAGTGATTCAACTATTAACCCCTAGTTAAATGAAATATATATCTCTTAAAACCTTTGTTTTTTCAATAATTTAGAAAGAAAAATATATCTTTGTTTCTTTTGGTTTATAAAACAATATTTCAAGTTCAAGAATTAATTATAGATTGAATTGAAGGTTTATTTATTTCAACCTCAGGTTTTCAAGAGTTTGGTAGCAATCTATTTGTAGTTGTTTTTTTATTGAAGGTAAAGAGCTTGAATCCAACGATTTGTATTTGGTTGACTATGGGTGTTATTTTTTTTAGCCTTGTATGTTTTAAAGATTTTATTAAAAAACATTATGGGTTTGCTTTAATGATTAATTATGGTTAACTTGTACATTTTTAAGTTTGTTGGTCTAATTTTTTCTTTAACCATAAGTTGGTTTGAAAATTGATTTGGTTATTTTTCAGTTACTTGAATTGAATTGGTTTGACTATTGTTCACATACTCACTTTATTATATAAAGTCATGAATTGACTCTGGAACTAGAATGCTCAAACTAGTACATGCAATTTCACTAGATTCTAGATTTCATGATTTCTGAGACCTTTTGAGGTATAAAGTTAGTAACTCAAAGTTGTGAAAAATATCACAATCATCTGTATTTCCTTATTTTTAGATTTTTTTTTTCCATGGTCTCAGTTTTCTTAAATTGTGGTTTGATGTTAAAAACATAATTGACATTTTTTTATCAAAATCAATCTTCATTTTTTTTTCCTTCCTTGGCTTAGATGGTTTTAATTTTACAGGTTAAATTTTTTATTTAATTTTGTATTTAAAGTAGTTTTCAATTTATTTTTTTATTAAATTTTGTATTTTAAATTTTTTATTTAATTTTGTATTTAAAGTAGTTTTTATTTTCAATTTTTTATTAGATTTTAATTCACAATTAGAATTCTAAATGCCAAGAATGGGAAACTTCATATGAAAAACCCTCTCCATTGATGAACAATGTTGAATCCTTATAATGAGAATGATATTTAATTTTAGTCTTTGCTAGTAAGAATGGTACATGGTTTGAGTACTCTATAGAGTGAGTGACATGTGGTTTAAATCCATGTTAGTGAATATTGCATGTTGGTTTCCAATATTACATGTGGGGTTCCATTTCTTGCTAATTAATGTTACATGTAGGATTCATATCCTTGTTGATGAATACTGCACATGAAACCAAAGTTTTTACTTATGGGATTAAAAAAAAAATGAGATAAAAGTTGGTGCATTTACTTAACAAACTTTAATCATAATCATGTGGTTAACTTATTTTTTGTGTTTTGATCTAATTAAATAATGTGCACTAAAATGAATATCTATCTCACTTAATTAAAAATAATAAAATTATGTAATTTTCATTCTTAACTGTAGTTTATGTAATCCATTGAGGCCCCCAACAAACCCTAGGCCCTAGGGGTTGGGTTTCCTCCAAATTTTGAATTCACAATTGTGTCTTACCTTCCATGGCTCTTTGATATCTCTATTTTCTTCTAAAACATTCACTTGCTATCCATTGATTCAATTTAGTCCTTGGCAATCCCTTTCATCTATGTTCATTTATCAATGTCCCATTGTGTTACACAAAGGCCTTTGTAAGCTTAATGACTTCACTAGGAGTGTGGATCTATCTTATGGGTGATCCATTTATTCACAGATATCTCATGTGATTCTTGAAAAAAATGAAATTGTGTAGATATGTGGCAGGAATTATGATTAGCTTTATAATTGTTGAATGAGTTATACAACAAATCAAACCTTAGTTGAAGCTTAAGGAGTATCTTTTTGTGCCTGGACCATTTTCTTCCCTATCTATTTTGCATAGATAGATATTCAATTCCAAGAAGAAATGCCACATATAACACAGTCAGTAGTCAATTGTTGAAACATGTTTGACACTACATATTTTTACCATTCAAATCTCTTTATTTATGATTTGTTCCATACTTTCTCTTCCCTTTATTATTCCATAAAAATCTAGAGGGATTCCCTACCAATTTTACGAAATTGAGAGTCTCGTTCCATAAACCATCATTACACTAGCTAATAACACCACTTATAATTGAAACAAATCCATTATGGTGCCTTCCATCACTCGAATTTTCTCATTTCTAAAGTTTTCCTTGCTTTTGAACTTGTTTTATCATCTATTGAGCATGAACAAGTTTCACAGTAACAAGCACATCAATGCATTGATTAGGATTGAGTGTTAACTCATGACATCTCATTAGCAATAATTGAAGAAATATAATGATAGATGTAACAATGGAATCTATGAATTTAAATGTTATCCCCACACAAACAATAACCATCATAATCTAATGATATGTGTGCCAACCATTAGTGATGAAGCACTTAACATAAACATGATTAATGGCATAGTGAAGAGAAGGTATTTGATTACAATGCATGTTTACATATGCTTTGATTACTATGCATTAGATTCTTAAGCATGAGATTATTACTAATTCATGAATGTAACTTCCATGTCACTAATGTAAGCTATTCATGGATCTTACATAGACAAGCAAAATAAATCACCACAATCAAGCTATCATAATATAAACAAGGGAACTTAGGTAAGGTCTTTGCAACCAAGAGGAATTGAAATCATCACATCATTTCAACATAATCCAAGCAAAGGATATTCAAAGATTATCAAACCAAAACTCAACTCAAAGAAAATATCAAATGGCCCTTCAATCATAGGCATATAAATGTAATATAGATAATAAACTTGTTCAAGCAAACCAAGAAAATAAATTTAAATCATCCTATGACACTAAGCGCATCAAAAACTCAAATCATAATAGAGAATCTAGCTTATAATCAGATATCCCATAATACATAGATAAATTATAATAATCAGTGGAAGCATAGATACATGAATTATCATTTGGGAATATTCCACTAGAGCAAGAAAGGTCCAATGAAGCAAGGGGATCTTGAGATAAATCCATTTAATGATGACTCGTTCTTATGTAATGAATTAATTCTTATATATGTTGGGAGTAAAATTTCACTTCAACGAACACACAAACATAGTGTTAGCTTTCCTAGTGATGATTTCATCCTCTAGATACTCTATTGAAGGATAAAAACACATGCAGAGGGAAAATGCAGGGCAACTAGAATTGCAACGATGCTCCAGAGTAGTATTGGATTCCATTAATCTTTGGAGGATTTGTTAGACTTTTCCATCAGCTAAAAAATGAGTTATGAGAAAAAACACATCATTGGGGTTGTTTTGATTGCCACTTGAATACCCAGGGAATGGGTTTTGATAGTTGAGACTTCACCAAACCTCATAGTGAGTTAAAAATGCACTATGAACTAAAATACATTGCTAAGTGATTTGTGGTAGTTGATTGTGCAAGGAAACAATGTATTTTATCCTTTGAGCCATCGTTGAAGGAAAAGTAAATACACAAGTAAATGGTACACGTCACTTGAGAGGTTGCAACTATTTTCTAGATACACAAGTAATGCATTTTATCTTCTGAGCCATTGTAGAAACTTTTCATGAGTTAAAAAATGAACATAAATCCATAACAAAGTAGAAGAAGAGTTGAGGAAGAAATATGGAGGAGAAACCAATGCCATTTCATCTTTTGGGCCTTTGTTGGGCCACATAGCAAGTAAAAAACACATTCCATAGAAGGTTGCAATAGTGGAGCACCAGTGAGATGAATGCGTTTTGCACCTTTAAGCTTTCAATGTTTGACCCCAACACAAGTAAAAAATGAACCATAGAGTAAAATTCATCATTAATGAAGATGGGAAGGTTGCCTAGGAAAGGACTAATGCGTTTTTCCCCTTTGGGTAGTGTTGGACCTCACCAAAGTATTAAAAATGAAAAGCAAGCCAAAAAAACATCACCAACGAGGTTGGAAATGTTGTCTGGAGAGATAAATGATGCATTTTATCCTCTAAGCCTCCACCATATCACTAAGGAAGTAAAAAAATGGCCCATCAATCAAAATGCATCACTAGAGAACTTGCAACGTGACCCCATTGGATGAAGATGAGATGCATTTTTCTCTCTAGGATGGCCATTCAAATGTCTTCCCTTATAGGGGGATTTGGAGTGAAATTGTTGTCCAAAGATATTAAATCAGAGATGCTTGAGCTTATACATAGCTTATCCATTCTTAATAGTATATATTGTTGTTGTTCATGACATTTTGTAGTTGCATTTTTATTTACTAACCATTTTAGTGCCATAGGAAAGAGAGATGATTGGAGCCAACACAAGACACACAATGACAACTAGGAAAAATATAAGAATATAATCATGTTCATCATGCATAATTACCTATAAATCAGATAGTCACAAGGCATGCTTGAGTTCCTATTCACAGATGCTAAATTTTATTTAAAATTGATGGGATTTTTATCAAGTGACATGTTTTTTAATATGACGAGAAGAGGACCCTAAAACCAATTTGCTTTGCATAGATATCAAGTCCAAGTAAAAAATCACACTGCTCACACTTTTTTACCCATTGGATCATTTGGTTACACACCTCATACTCCATAAAGGCCTTGGTTATTAGCTTGTTGATGAGATTTCTTAAAATACAATGTTAATTGTATGAAATTGGGTTGAAACCTGCATAGAGAATCTAGCTAGAAACAATGAACACAACTTGCAAAGTTGAGAGAAGAATTGGAGAAATAATGAAAGAATTGTGTTCCACATAATGAGATAAAAAAAAACTACAACTGATATACTCTACATGGATAAACTAATACGCCATAGTAGTGATCTAGAGAGATGTGGACACACATTGACATAAATGGGAGTGAATTGCCACCTAGTCCTAGTTAACTGGCTCACATGAGTGGAATGGAGATAATCTCATGCATGAACATGTGGTGTGCCCTCCTAGCCTCATGCATGTCAAGTGCTCCCTCTTGGTGATTATCTCAAGGTGAGTGTTTCCTCTTGGTGATGATCCCAATGTGAACATGCAACACTTGGTGATAATACTAAGGTTTCTGTTATCACTCCAAGAAACTCTCTTAGGTTGTATCTCAAAGATGCCTGGTAACTTAACTAATATATCAATGATTCACTCAAATGGATCAAGTCAGATGACTAAATCAAACCTCACTCGCTCAANAGGGTAGCTCCGTGCAATCATACATGCAAATCACCGCCGTGTATGGATTTGAAATGACCAATGCGGTTGATAAGACACAGGGGCTTCAAACCTTTCGGATAGACACCACGAACTTGCATACCCACCCCCATGGCGAGCTTTCGACGGTTGTGTTTTTAATCATTGCGCCAACTTGACAGCTGGCTCCTGCGAAAGCGTGGGCTTTCCATTTTTCCCGTTTAAAGACTTTTGGTGGTTACTCGCCTTCTTTCTTCGACCCCTTAACTGCCGAGAACAAAGACTTTCGGTGGTTAATGAGCACATTGGAGGCTCGCCTAAACCACCGAAACCTGATATTTTGACTTTTTCTTGACCGAACCAAAATCAAAATTTCTTTTGAGCTTGTTTTCAAAATACAGACTCTCTAACCTACTTACAAAAATTTAGAAATAAAATTTAGATCACAACCTATCACCTCAAAAAGCAAAAAATCCACCAATTTATTTGAGGATATAACAGACCGGGTTCTGCTTCTTTGGCGGTCCTGGGGTCTTTATCTCTGTCTCCGGATTCTGTTTCTTCGGCGGGTCCGGAGTCTTTTCCTCTGCTTCTGGATTCTTCATTTGTTCCTCCTCGTCCTGGTGTTTTCCTGGGTCAGGAGTTGCATCTTTAGAACCTTCAACATCCTTCTGTTTCGTCTCCGAAATACCTGGACCTTCACCTCGCAATACAGCGGGGAGACAACTACGTCGGTGTTCCTGGAATTTCAATACCTCAGCTCTATCCTCGGGTGCCAAGGATTGAATCCGGGCTAGAATTTCCTCATAAGACCTCGCTCCTCGGAATATGTCATCCGAGGGTGAATTCTCATGCTCAAATCTTTTGAGCCCGCAATTAGCCAAATGATTTCTCACGACCCTCTGTGGATCGTGCTTCTTGTATTCGATGGAGACCAAATTTAGGTCTTCCAGGGCAGCATCCTCGGCTTTGGCATGCCCAAAATCTAATAAAGAATAAGAATTCAAACGAATGGGAAAAGACGGCCATACCTTCTTTGAGTACCCTTTGAGCTCTTTACTTACACCGCCAATTACCGTGTGCCGGGCGACCTCACGACAAGCCAGCTTGTCAGGAATGAATAATGGCAGCGCATGCGGGGGAACAAAGGCCCCGAAAACTCTGAGGTATGAAAATTCTGCCTCCACGTACCAGTCCGCTATGCTGCTCAGATTTGTCACAATGTTGTCCAAGATACGGGTTGGCGGGTGACCAAAAATGGCGATATGCAGGGGCACCATCACCCAGTTAAAAATTTCATATGCGAAATTTTCTGCTTTATTTTCCCATAGTTTTTCATGATATACATGTATGGAATGTCTTTGACCGGAGTCCAACCCCAGCTCATTAATGGAAATGGTGTCATAGAACAAATTGCGTCCATAATATATGCGGCCATGAAGAATGAGGACGGCCTCCAATTNCTCAGCGTGGTTCCTTCTGCTCCCGATACTCTGTGACCCGATTGGCCAAGCTATCCGAAAGCATCTTTTCCCAATCAAAGGAACAACCTTTTGCGACCCGAAACATAAGGGGTACCCATCCCAGGAAAAAATGTGTTGTGTCCTCTCTCCCATATAACCGGCATGTCATCATGGCCACATATCTGTACTGTGGCTCTAAAGAGGCGATTGAATATATGTCGTGGTTATCGGCTCTGAAATTCGGTGTGTTTGAAACCCAATCCTTTATCAAGTCGGCCATAGTTTTATCGTACTGTATGCATTTCTTCTCCTTTAATTCTTCCAAAAACTCTGCGCCATAAGTGTATTCGGACGTCGCGGGTATCTTATACATGGTTTGTAGATGCTCCGGCCTAAAGGTTCTGACGGTGACTCTCTGCTTGTTCATGATAGTCTTGGTCGGTATGTCCACATGATCCAACGCCCATCGGACCATGTCATAATATGGAAGCAACCGCGGTCTGGATGCTACTCTGTGCATTCCGGATTGGATGACTATTTTGTATTTGGTGGTTAAATCATCTTTTTCGTTGTCGTCGGAGTCATCGGAATAGTCCACCAGTTCTGCTTGCAGAGTATCTGAAACATATGACCAGTTCGGCACCGAGTCGATGCTTCGGGGCGAAGTATCGGACACATTGTCTGAGCCTTGTCCTGAAACCTCAACATTCGCCTTTGCTGCTTTCCGCGGAGCCATGGCTGAAGCTTGTGTTTTAGCTCTTCTGCGATAGAACTGTGTATACATACAGAAGTCAGTTTACTCAGAAGTTGATGAGTTCTACGCGCTATGAAAATACATTCGTTATAATGAAGCGCAGCTCTTTCATATATTTGAAAAATCGGTACCTTTCAAAACAAACCTGTCAAATCATAATTAGAAATAAATTTATGCCGTAAAAATCCGATCTTATATTCATAGATTTACCCTATTTCCTCATTAATGTCAAAAATTTTGGTGGTTTAAAAGTCAGTTGGCGTATGGAGAGAAAAGGCCCCCTCGTAAATCGTGCAGGCATCGAAACACAGGATATATCTTGATTTAGCTTAATTAATCCAATCTCGCCAACGTTAATCAATTTCTCGCTATTCGTTATATCGGGTATTTTCCTTTAACATTTTGAGTCTCCAACTCCCGAGACTGCGAGAACCGATTTTGATTTAATTGAAGGTAATCGCGATTTGGGGCTTGATAAATTTTATAATTATTTTATTCGCCATGTCGCAACTCGGAGCTTCGAAGATAAGTTTCTGGGAGATTCACATGCCGAGCTGCGAAACCGCGAGATCGCGATAGCGTGGCTTAATTAAGGGGAAGATAATCTTGGATTAAGTGATTAATTAATCAAGCTATAATTGCATCGTGATTTCGTGAGTCGGGGTTTATACGATATAACTTTCGAAAAAGATAGTGTCGAGTGGCGAAATGCCAAGAGAATCTTTTACCATGGTTTAGCTTTCACCCTTAACCTTGACAGGAGTCAATCGAATAAGGATCTCTTGTTCTCGGCTATCGGGGCTATGACAATAAAATTTTGGGTTTGACGAACGCTGACGCGCGAAACCCCAACAACGTCTAACCATGAGTTAAGAAAATTTTACCCTCGTTACTGTCTTGAGTGAAAATTTTAAAACGACCTCGTTGTTTCGTGACTCGAGACGCGTAAATTACATGGGTTATAGTATCCGACCTGTGAGATCCCGAAGTAGGACAAAAAGATGGAACATTCTTATGAAAAGTAGGATTGTTTCGAGAGTAGAATAATTATCGCTGTATCACGTGACAAAGTTTCAGAGATCATCGATATATCGGAGGGAAAAGAAAACCATCTTTAGGTTTCAAACATCAAAATGAAAATTGTGACAGGCTAAAAAACAAGGGCGGCTCCAACAGCAGCCACAGGAGGCCGACCGAGGCAGTCCGCGATGCGATTGGAGATACTTGTCTTATACTTGATGTTGAGATGGAACTGCTGCATGTAGGTGGACCACTTCTGATGGCGTTCATTCTGCAATTTCCCATGTGTATGTATGAACTGCAGAGGATTGTGATCAATGTGTATGATCGTCTCTTTTCCCAAAATGTAATGTTTCCATTGTTCTAGCACTCCAGGAAACTCTCTTAGGTTGTATCTCAGAGATGCTTGGTAACTTAACTAATATCTCAATGATTCACTCAAATGGATCAAGTCAAATGACTAAATCAAACCTCACTCACTCAAGACATGCATAAACACACTTAGATTGACAAGGCTTTCAACTACTACTGTTCAGAGAGTTTGTAAATAAGTGGATGTGTGGAGAATCCTTACTATACCAGCAGAATCATACAATAAACATATATGAATGGTCGATTACAATAAGTAAACAATACTTGCAATTCTAACTCATCAATGCAAAGACAGGATGATAGCTATCAGGCATTAGACAAATGTGAATAACATGAATATAACATTCAAGTACAAGTACAGACTAGATAAGAAGATAGGAATCTGAACAAGTAATGGCAAAAGAAGCTTGTATTACTTAATATGAAAATGAGAAGCTTGAGTACAAAGTCTAAAAGAGTCTCCAAAATCGAACCCTTTGTTCATCTTCTGTCTTCAGCTATATAGCTTTACAATACAGTTTTTCAGATCCTAAATTAATGGATCTAATTTTCTAAATACAGAAAGTAAACAATATTTACAAAAAACTAGGAAGAGATCCTCAAGATGAGGTCAATCCATATCTCATGATCTTCAAGAGTGATAAAGTGTTGATGAAGTGAAGCCTATCCTTCCAAGGTTGTTTGATTTGGTCCTCCAAGGATAAAATTCAAATTTGTTGAAGTGTGCAAAAATCCTGATTTTTTGTCTTTGAAAAGGATACCAAATATGATTGAAACACCTCTTCTTTTCCTTATCCCTCAAAAATAGCTATTGGATTTGACTTGATAATTCAACAAATGTCCATTCGAAGAGGTTTCATACCATTCAAACTCAAAAAATCATGATCTGGGCAAAAACTCGGTGATTCTAGCAGTTACAGGCTTTCGGTGGTTAAGAGAGGAAAAATTTAGGCCTCTTAACCACCGAAAGCACTACTTTCGGTGGTTAAGAGGGGCAAAATTGAGGCCTCTTAACCACCGAAAGCTATAACTTTCAAAAATGGATCTGCGGCGAATTAATTTGCATGGGAATCGCAATGACTTGGGTTTTTCTTTGAATTGGATGACAAATGGCTCAATAACCAGCAATTGAACTCAAATTCCACTTGGCAACCTTGAAAAATCACGGGATTATGGCTTCTGAGTATGAGTTTGCATGAGGAAATCATGGGATCACGACAATAACAATGACTCTCGGATTCAATATTTAATGAAATTGAAACAGAAATCAAATGAAGTCATAATGATTTTGTATCCTCGTGACTGGAGATAATGAAGGCCCATGTGACAAATCAATTCTGTTATCTGAAAATCATGCATGGAATTCTGGATTTCTGTCGAGTCTTAATTCTGAAATGACAATTGGTATTTAAAAGGAGAACATGGCATAAATCTTCAAATAAGATGCCATAAGAACTTCATACCTCACCACCTAGATAAACTTTCGGCGGTTATAACTTAATGATTGCGCCCATTTGACATCTGGCTCGTGCAAAAGCATGGGCTTTTTCCTTTTGCACATAGAAACGTTTTCAATGGTTAACATGCCCTTTATTTTCACCTCTTAACCACCGAAAACCAAGACTTTCGGTGGTTAATGAGCAGTTTTTTAGCCCCTCTTAACCACTGAAACCTGAGATTTAAAGATTTGATTGCCAAGACCAAAATTGATGTTTTTTCCAATTTTGTATCCAAATAGCAGACCTTCTAACACACCTAAAAAAAATTGGAAATGAATTTTTGGACCTGTTCCTATCACCTAAAAATTGGTAAAATGACAGTGTTATTTTAGGAGATAACACATTGACGACAGGCTTGTACAATGGAATACATTTCCTTGTCATAGGTGGGGTATTTCTGGATAGTATCGGAGAGTGTCTCACTATGGTATGCCACCGGATGCTTATGCTGAGTGAGAATTGTGCCCACAACATAGTCATATGCATCAGCCTGAATCTCGAACGATTGTTGCAGTTCGGGCAAGGAGAGTATTGGAGTTGAGCACAAGAGATGCTTCAGATCATCAAATTCTTGTTGTTTCTCCTTCCCCCACATGAACTTGTCCCTACCACTGCCGTTGGTCACTTCGTTGAGGGCCCATGCAATATGGGAGAATCCCAACACGAACCGTCGGTAGAAGTTAGCTAGTCCCAAGAAGCTCTGAAGCCCGGTCAGTGTGGTCGGGGCTAGCCATTCATGGATGACTTGGATATTAGTTGGATCAACATGTACCCCATGCTCATAAACAATGTAGCCCAAGTATTGGACCTTGTTCATGCCAAAAGAGCACTTTTCCAAGTTGGCATATAGCTTGTGCTACCGCAGAGTGCTCAAAACCTGTTGAATATGTCGCATGTGTTCCTCCCACGTTCTGCTGAAGATGAGGATGTCATCCAAATATACCACCACAAA
>SNQJ01S0124721.1:1777-26557 GCA_010110895.2 Picea sitchensis | reverse complement strand
TAGCAAGGATGACACTAGCGAGGATAAAACATGATTCAAAAGGTATGCCATTTGTCCCTCTCTGAACTAGTTTGTATGACAACAAAATCTAAGTTGAAGTTTGTATTTTTCCCTATTTTTTTCTAGCTTCTTGTTGAAGTTAGAGAAATTAGTTTGTGTCCACACTTACCGATTTTTCCAACAACAAAATTGGCAACCATACTGGGGATCAAATTCTTTTGTTTTTATGCTTCTTATTTTCTTTTAACTTTCCTGCTTTTGGTCAATTTCATTCTCTGAGTCTATGGGTGATCCATCTTGACTCCCTGGTTCTGAAAAGTTCGTTGAGAAACTTTGTCCTCCTTTCAAATTTTCCTTATATTCAGTCATCGTCTCACCCTACTTGTGGGAATCAGAGAGACGATGTCACACTATGTTTTTCCTTCAGCCTGTGACGATTCTTCATTGTCACACTATACTCTTCTGCAGCCTGCGACGATTCCTGTAGAAATTTTTGGAGTAACAATCAAGTTTCTTCTCTTTGCCCAAATTTGTCTTTACTTCTTGGGATGAACTTTTAGTCTTGGTGAATGATTGGTTTGCATCTTTTAAGCTTGAATTTGATTGTTTTTCAAGAATTGAGAGTCTTCTTCATAAGCTTTGTAAGTTTTATCTTTTACTTCTTATTACAAGGGTATAATCTCAAGGCTTTGTCCTTGAGTGCTTGTTGTATAAGTTGTTATTGATATTTTTTGAGTTTTGGATTGATTTTTAAGTTTTAGATTGTTGTTGATTGGAAAACAATTTTTGTTTGCATTCGACAAATAGTTTTCTTATCTTTTCATTTTTTCCTTGCATTTTGAGTTTGGTTTGGGAAAAAGTGTTGCAAGTGCATTGATCTTCTTGGACAATTATTTCTTTCTGGATTANTTGTTGATTGGAAAACAATTTTTGTTTGCATTCGACAAATAGTTTTCTTATCTTTTCATTTTTTCCTTGCATTTTGAGTTTGGTTTGGGAAAAAGTGTTGCAAGTGCATTGATCTTCTTGGACAATTATTTCTTTCTGGATTATGTCTCTGTTCTGTTTTGAAAAAGAAAGGACTGAAGTTTATTCTTCTTTTAGTAGTCTTTACAAGAAATATTTTGCATTCAAATATTTGTTGAAAAGAGAAAATTGGAAGATTTAGTAGCTTTGATTGTTTGGAATCCATATCATTCAAAGATTGATAAATTGTGCTTTGTAGCTCTTTGTATTATGGAAAGAGAAACCTTCTCTCTATTGTAATTAGAGTTCATCGAATGAAATGATTGCATATCATCTCTTTTTGCATTTTATTGGGTCAAGGTCAAATACATCATCAATTTCATTTATGTTTCCCTTTAGAGTAAGAAATAACCATTAAAATTCAGTGTAATTTTAAAATCTATCAAGCAACTTTTATTTTCTATAACTTTTATATTTAATATTAGATAGGATAGCGCTTTGGAATAGGTTGTGAGGAAAACTCTCCAAATCATCAAAACACACAATAGTATATTGTGATAGGGAGAGTTTAAATCCACTTGCTACATTTTGTCTTGGGAAGCTCTTCTAACACAGGGGTCAATCACGAGGTTGCATTAGGGTTGACAGAGTTATTCACCCTGCTTTGTTGGTCTTAGTGTAGAGATTGCACATATTATTGGGGGTCACTTGAGAATAAAATCATGTGCGGACCTTCTCGAGTCAATTTCGGGCTTAGATACCCTTCCCTTGCGCGTGGATCGGATTGTCGACTGCTTCCCCAAGCATCATTGTCATAATTGGTAACCTTAGTGGCCTAACTCTTTAGAGTCTTTACACGAGGTGATTGTGGAGGGGAAAGTCTTCACGGTACCTAGAATCGATGTTGGCCAAACTCACTCAGTCTCCTTGGAGGGTATACCCACGATTATGTGTGGGAGTTTGCACCGGGGTGTAATTCCATTAAGAAGGTCGTCAACGTAACTTTTCCACCCTCTTTAAGCCAACCCCTTCCTGTGTTGATTTCGCGATGTTGGATTTCATCACCAACTAGTGACTTCAAAATAAGAAGGTTTGTTTGCGTGTTTGATATCTAAATCTTATTAGTGAGTGTTGTTTGTTTCTCTAGTTGTCCATAAGATTTATTTCATTCTTTATTTGGTGTGGCCAACATTGGCCCTCGTCGTTCATGTAGGATGCAAGGGTTACCTCCGGAAGAGCTGGAAGAATACGCTCCTTTGTTTCCTAACTCACTAGAGGGTGCTTCTCCTCAAGGAGTAGTCAATAACGATGTGGCTTCTAAGATTGGAAGTTCTACTCTATTGGAGGAATCAACACTTCCTGTAAATCTATTATTGAGTGTTATACAAAATCCACTTTTTCTTCGGATAAATTCGTCGGGAGACATTGTTGTTGAAGATTATATTAGAATACCTATCGGACCTTACACGGATTCTGGTGTATATGATCCACCCTTTTAGAGTGAATCGTTTATAACTCTGGTTCATACTATTGGAATTTTTAATCCTAGCTCAGTCCCTGTCTGTTCTCTTTGGAGGACCTCCTCGGGACATGATATTTTTGATAAAATAGGAATGAGTCCAAATCAACCTATGGCATCACATACACCTGTGACTTCCACTGCTTATACAATACATTTAGATCATTTTATTGGCATGACCAGTAATTTTTTCATAGTTTCAGACCCATTGTTGGTTGGTTCTCATACAATTCTTCCCCTCCAGCTCACTAGCTTTATTGTGGTCCCACAAGTTATGCATGTTTCTTCCAGAAGTCCAGTAATCACTCAAGATCCTATTGGAATTCCACTTCCGCTTAGATCAAATATGTCACTTCCACCTGGGTATAACGATCTTAATACTTCTATTGCTAATCCTTCCCAGACTCCATCTGGAGGGCCTAATATTTTTGTTCCTCCTGGGTATAATGTTGCTAGCAGTTTTGTTCCTACACCTACCAAGGTTCTTTATGGAGGGCCTAACATTCCTCCTCCACCTCCACTTGGAGGATCTAATTGTCCTGGCCCAAGTATCTTCAATAAAGGAGGAAGAATAAGTCATCTTTTCTCTTCTGGTTTTTAAATTTCAGTTGGAGGCCAACCTCAAGTTGGGGGTCATAACCCAATGTATGGGCAATATACACCTGGATTGCAATCTCAAACTTGGAATTTTATTTCCAAGGCTATCAAAAACCGCCTGGGGGGAAATCTCCTTAATTGAATTCTTTTGTACCCCCTAATCCCAGAAAACCATATCCAGGCTCTATGAGTCCTACCTGGGGTCAAGTTTTTCAGTTTAATGCTCCTTTTCAAGGTAGCATCCCAAATCAACCAACAAATATTGGCTGCTTGAATAAAAAACGTCCATCATTGAATTTGACAGGACCCTCTAACTATCTACAGACTGCTTATGGTCCTACTGGTATACTTATGGGATTAGCTCCCCAAAATTACTAGTTTCCTCAAGTGAACAGACAATTGTCATTTCTTGCTACTTTGGATTTACCAGATTTATCTAGGTTTTTGAATGATCCTATATTGCATTCTCCTTATTGGTTGGTCATACTTGCTAAGTTACCATCAGACATTCCTAAGTTTGACGGTCGATCGGGAGAAGACCCAAATAATCACGTTATGACATTTCATCTCTGGTGTTCCTCCAACTCCTTGATGGATGAATCCATTAGATTACATGTTTTCCAACGAACTCTTACGGGTTTGGAAGCCAAATGGTATATTGAATTTCCACAAGGATTCTTCAATGATTTCAACACTTTAGCTATGGATTTCTTAACACATTACTAGTTACCAATATGATATGAGACATAAACTCAAATTTTTAGTTCATTTAAACAATCTTCTTCTACTCATATTTCCGATCAAATTCACGAGTGGAGAAGGAGAAGAGGATTAATCAAATTTCCCCTTCTTGATCAACTATTGGCTGAGTGGTTTACCAAGTCACTCATCGGTCCTATAGTCTGTGATGTCTCCATGGGTGGTGTCGTCACTGAAGAGATGGTGATTAGTCGTGATCAATACTTGGATCTTGTTTATTCACAAACGGGCACACTATATGACTTGATCCCTGGTGCTCCTTTCCTGTCTACAAATCCAACCCCAACACCTCTAGTAGATTCTCATGTTGTTGATGGTGTGATTGGCACTTTTCATGCTGAGACTTAGTCTAAACAATCCAGACATTCCAATCCCAAATATGCTATTGCTAATGTACAAAATGTTATTCCTCCAACTCCTTCTCCCAATAAAACTTCCGAGGTTAATAAAATTCAGTCTACGCCTACCGGTAAAATAAAAATAAAAAGAAAGGGAAGGGTAAGAATAAATAGGATAAAAATAATAATCAACAATCTGATAAACCCAAGACTCAACCTGTTGATGAAAAAGAAAAGTGAAAAACTTGTTATATTTGTCTTATTTGTGGTGAGGATCATTATACAAAAGATTGTCCACGATGTGTTAAGGTTACTAAGTTCTTGCAAGGGACCGGGACACCTCCTACACCTGCCATTTTGTCACAACCTTTTCCTTCTCAACAGTAGGCCCAATTGGTTATTCATGACCAACCTTCTCCCTCTACCATGTCTTATGTACTTATGTGTACTGGTGGCTCCAAGAAGAACGAAGTTGCAGTCGCTACTCAAGCCAAAGATTATTCTCCTTCAAAAGAGAAAGTTGATGATTCACCACCTTCATTGGTTCAAACTCCTCCATTGAATTCACCTCCCAACGATCCTCTTCATCTCGAACTACTGAGTCTAGATACAGTTCTTCATCCTCCTCCTAAGGGAATTGTTCATAAGTCGTCATTTAACCCTCATGCACGTTCCACTTAAAACTATAGTATTGTAGAAGATCTTTCATAGGAACCTTCTGCGACGTCAGCTCTCGAAGTCCTTAAAAGTTGTCCTGTGCAACGAACGACATTGTTAAAGATTATTGGTGGAATTGATCCTACCTATACGAACTTGATAATATTTGACTTGGAAGATCACATTCCAAGGCTCCCTCCTCAATTAGTGTTTCAAATACAAGCCATTGTGGAAAATAAGAATATTTGTTGAATAGTTATTGATGAAGGAGCCTCAAATTGCATCATGTCTGTCACTTGATGGAAATCCATTGGCTCTCCCACCCTTACCAAGTCACAAAATACTCTAAAATATTTTAATGGTACAGGGTTTAAACCTTATGGTGTTCTTCCTTCGTTATCTATTGAGTTAGAAGGAAAAACAATTATTGTTGAGGTTGAGGTGTTTGATGCACCTCTCGATTACAATCTTCTACTTGGTCATAGTTGGATTGATTATATGCGTGTAGTTGTTTATACTCTTTTCCATGTGATAGTTTCCCTCACCAAGGAAAGTTTTTTATTGTCGATCAAATTGCCTTCTTTAATTCTGATTCATGCACTAGTAATGTACCTTTCATTCGAAAACACCTCCCGGTTATGAGAATGTCGGTGTGGGTCTTTTAAAGGATTCATCGTTAATGGGTACCTATCCCATTCCACCACCCGATATTCCTCCTCCTTTTGTCGCTTCAATTAACATGATCTCGACCATTGTTGGTGAAATCCATGAGTCTTGTGACCCTTGGATAGTACCTATCTTTGATGACTATCTTCGTTACGATGTCCGAATGCCTTTAAGTCTGGTGGAATTGGCTTATCAAGCTATTCAATTAGAAACTCCTTCTCCTCGTTCTCTCTCAGATACGTCTCCAGATTCGTTTCACGTGGTATTTCACATCGATGAGATTATCATGAAAGTTATTTCCATGGAAGATACCCCATGGGATGATAGACATCATCGTTCTATCCTCTTCCTAGAACCTGAGACCATATAGAGTTACCAATGGATTTCGAATCTGTTTACTATCGTTACTATTTCCCTTGTTCCTGAACCAACACATGATGTTTTGTATGAAGGGAACTTGGGAAATATTTAACCCACCATCCCTCTATATATTTTGATTAAACCTGGAATCGTGGAAACTGTTCATATCGGTGCCTCATGTTCTGCTAATGAGATCCAAATTTACAAGGCCCTTTTCCAAGAATTTCGTGACATTTTTGCCTGGAGTTATGAAGAGATGCCTGGAATTGATCCATCTAATGTTGTACATGAAATTAAGACTTACCCAGACGCTAAACCCGTTCGATAGAGACTTTTCCCAGTGCATCCACGCAAAGCTGCTGCTATTAAACTCGAAGTTGAAAAACTTCTTAAAGCCGATTTTGTCTTTCCTGTGGCATTGACTAATTCGGTGTCCAATCTTGTTCCGGTGACGAAGAAACAAGGCATGATCCGTGTTTGTGTAGATTATAGGATATCAACAACGCTTGTCCCAAAGATAATTATCCAACCCCTTTCATTGACCAGATCGTTGACAATTGTGCCGGGAGTGAAATATTCTCTTTGATGGATGGATTCTTCGGCTATAATCAAATCAATATTTTACTCGTGGATCAACATAAGACTGCTTTTATTTTCCCTTGGGGAACCTTCACATACCGAAAACTTCCTTTTTGTCTCAAGAATGATGGTGCGACTTTTTAATGCACTATGTATTATGCTTTTCATGATATTAAGCACATTGTACAAACTCACTTCGATGATTTACCGACGCATTCTATGTGTCTCCAAGATCACCCGACACATTTACAAGCCATTTTCCTACGTTGTCGATATTATCGCATACGATTGAATCCACAAAAATGCGTTTTTTTTGTGGAGTCCGGACGACTTCTTGGTTTTATCGTTTCTACACATGGGATTAGGGTGGATCATTTGAAGGTTGAAGCTATTCTCAATTTTCCTCCTCCTTCTACCTTACGCCAACTCCAAAGTTTGCAAGGGAAGGAAATTTTTTTACGTCGATTCATCCCCAATTATGCTGAACTAACGAAAGGTTTCACTTGACTTCTTAAGAAGGGTCATGATTTTGTATGGGAAGACACTGCTAACAAAGCCTTTGAAGCTTTGAAACTTGCCTTAACCCGTACACCACTCTTATTTCCCCCCGATTATAGTTGACACTATTTCTTATACTTAGCTTCTTCGAACTCTACCATAGCCATGGTTCTAATCTAAGAGGATGATTCGAATGATGAACATGTTATATACTATTTGGGTCAGAGTCTCATGACCACAGAAACCAAATATATGCATGTGGAGAAACTGGCCTTGGCAACTGTTCAAGCTGTGCATTGTTTTCATCATTATATCTTATTACGTAAAACCATAATCATTTGTGATTGAAACCCTATGAAACACATCCTTACCTGACATTTTTTTGGGGGAAAATACTCCAAATGGATAGTGATTCTCCAAGAGTTTGATTTGGATTTTGAGCGTTCCAAGTCAAATAAATCTTTGTTTTTTTCCGAGTTTATATGTGACCTTCCCTCCATTGAGAAAGAAACTATGGAAGATGATTCCTTTCTTGATGAGTCTCTCTTTCTGATAAGTTCTAACGAAATATGGCATGGATACATTATCATTTATCTCCAAAACCAAACTTTTCGGCCTGATCTTTCTCATGTAGATCGTCGTCGGATTCGGTATCAAGCTCATCAATACATCATCCTCGGTGATACCCTTTACCATCGTGGTATTGATTCCATATTTCAACAATGTCTAACCTATGATGAAGTTGAGAAAGCTTTAGAATATTGTCATTCTGGAGAGTGTGTTGGTCATATGTCTGGGTATGCCACTGCCCAAAAGATCTTACGAGCTAGTTATTTTTGGCCTTCATTGTTTAAGGATTGCATTACTTCCATTTAGAAATTCCATGCTTGTCAAACGTATAACAATAAGATCCGATCACATCCTAGTCCTCTTTAACTTGTAGTTTCCATAGGTCCATTCGCTAAATGGGCATTGACTTCATGACTTGTAACCCTCACTCGACCGGGGAGCATGGATACATTAGCATAGTCGTGGATTATTTCACTAAATTGGCCGAGGTGATGCCTACATTTGATAATACTGAGAAAACTGAAGCGTTGTTCATATTCAATCATATCGTTACTAGGTTTGGTGTCCCTCAAGCCATCGTCATTGATACATTATCGTAGTCGTAGATTATTTCACTAAATAGGCTGAGGCGATTCCTACATTTAATAATACCGGGAAAACTACAACGTTGTTCATATTCAATCATATCGTTACTAGGTTTGGTGTCCCTCAAGCCATTGTCACTGAACATGGTAGTCATTTTCAAAATTTCATGACATTTGAACTTACCGAGAAGTTGGGTCTTCAACATGAAAACTCAACACCTTAATATCCCAGGCCAATGGCTAGGTTGAAGCAATCAACAAAGTTCTCACTACTATGCTTCGACAGATGGTAGGAATTCACAAGTCAAGATGGCACATGATGCTATTATCGACATTATGGGCCTATCAGACATCCATTAAATCTTCCACAAGGTTCACACCTTTCCAATTAGTATATGGTATCGAATTTATTCTGTCGATTGAATGTGAAATCCCATCTTTGAAACTAGTTGTCGAACTTCTCCCTAACACCTCAGACGAAGAGGAATGTCTCTTATATTTGATGCAATTAGAAAAGACTCGTCATGATGCTGATTTAGTCATAGAAACTCAGAAAAACATGTCAAATCTCAATACAACAAGCATGTCAAACCATGTGTTTTTTCCAAGGGTGATTTAGTTCTCCTTTACGAACAGAACCGTCACATATTAGGGGTTGGTAAATTCGAGCCCATATGGCGTGGCTCGTATATTGTTAAACGAGTGTTGGAAAAAGGAGCTTATGAGCTAGTAGATTATGATGGAATTCCTTTGAGTGAACCCATAAATGGGCTTTACTTGAAGAAGTACTATGATTAAACTATTTTTGCATGAGTGCTTTGTATTTTTAGTGTATCATACTCTATTGTGATTTTTCATTTTTGTTCCACCTTTAAGCTACTTACCTTGTATTGTGCTTGGTTTCCAGATGTCGGTGTCTTCGCTACCCTATGTCGGCTTTGATGATGGTTCTAATCGAAGTACTCAAAACCTAGCGTCTGTTGCATGGGCGATCTATGCACCTACAAATGCGTTGATCAGTCTACATGGTGTTTTCCTTGGTCGTACAACTGATAATATCATAGAATATGGTGCAGTTATCAAGTTATTAAATGATGTCATTTCATTTGACATCCGTCATCTTATTGTACGACTTGATTCACAGTTAGTAGTGCTGCAATTGAGTAATGTTTATTCCATCCGAAGTCCTACATTGTTACATGTATACTTAAGAATTCACCTCTTGGAAAGACATTTTGATTATATTGAGTATAAGCATATTCCTAGATGTCTAAACACATTAACAGATGCATTGGATAATTATGTTTTAGACATATATTTACGCTATTTATAAATACAAACACACATTTAAAAAGACAAGTAATCCAATAGGAACTTTATATTAATACGTCAAAAGTTACAAAAAAATAAGTGTTTGTCCTGAGACCAAAATGTCAAAACAGTGAAGCTCATGGCTTCATATACATAAGCATCAAGGATGTTGCTCACTGTAACAAATGACTTCTCGTGCCACTCTATAGAGTAGTCGACCAATAGATGTTGATACGCCAACTGTATGGTGTTGGTAGCACCGAGGTAATTCATCCACCATGATGTCATGGATGCTCATGGTTAATCCCTCTAGGTTATGTTCGATCTCCTCGATATCCTCAACAACCACTCCTCGACCCACCACGATGTCTATCTCTCCCCATCTCTGAAAAGGAGATGATCATGGAGGACAATAAGGTGCCACATATGCATTGTTGATAGCACTTGATTAGTCTCAGATAAATGACAAAAACATTTTATAATTAAAATACCAAAAACAACATTTAATGAAAAAATTCCTTACCTATGTCTCCCCACTGGGATCCCTCAGGTAATGCTAATTCAAAGTCCCCACGGAATTCGGTCCTAGCATAAGCATAGTCCTCAACCATAATTAGCTGATCCCTCAACCACTGGAAGAAAGCTTGATCATATTTGACGACTGACACACCACCATGTAGAACCATCAAATCCACCCATATTTTCATTCGAGGATCCTGTGGAGCGGTTATTCCCCACTCCACCTGTAGACGTAAGATGGGGGCCCTCTCCAAGAAGAAGGATACCAAAATGGATCCATATCCAAACTGTTTCAACTGACCATTCATACACTTTTTCAGTTGTTTCTTCATGTTCTTCAAAAGACCCTCGGACCAATTGAAGACCTGGGACTCCATACACTCTATAGCATATTGAAAGTGGATTTGTAAATCCACGTGGGGAGCCACACTCCCTGCCATCCTAGTTATAGTGTAGAGGATAGTTCTCAACGGTAAATCTCGAACATCCCTAATGGAAACCTTGCCACTATGATTTTATGTACTTGGTGCACAATGATGTGCAACGTAATAGTCCATGGGTTCTCCACCACCTCTGATTCCCGAGAGTGATACCTGAGAGGCTCGACGAGATAAACCCATCAAAAAATAAATGTCATCTATCTACAAGGTAAATTTATGCACACCCACGTGAAAGGCTTGTTCATTTATGTCCCACATGTGGACTAGGTACTCCAATAGCCTCAGTTGGTCTCTCATGCCCCAAACTATGAAAAATTTGAGCAAACCACACTCCCGGAGTGCCATGACAATGCCCATGTCATTCTCAACAAAGTGGTCTTCCTCCTTGTTCTCACATTCCCTCCAATCGAGCATAATGACTGAGGGAAACCTACCAAACAATATCAAAGGATGATTAGATTCATCAAAATTCAAAAGATGGAAGTTTTCCTAACTCATTTTCTTTTTTCAAAATTTGAGTTGCGGTCGTCGCAGGGGCTCTCTTTTACACAGAGCGACATCATTGCACCCTGGTTGTCGAACCCCTGTGGTGATTTGGGATCGTCTTAGTTCACTATAGCGTGAGCCTATGATGATCTCAAAGCACAATGACTCCTAAAATATCTACCACAACTAAAAAAGAAACCATTAAAAATGAAAATTTAAACCATGAAAAGAGAAAGGGGAAGGAGAATACCTTTTTGACGGAAGCGGTTTGAGAAATGGTCCACCAGGGGCTACAAAATCGTCGCTTGAAATTTGGAAGAAAATGAGGGTTCTTGACACTATTTGGGTGAAATTGCAAAATGAAATGGTAAATGGGCTATTTTGACCTATTTTATTCACTTTTTGCCATTTTTATTGCAAATTAAATTAATTTTTTGAATATTTTTTCCTATAACCTAAGCCTAATGAACTTTTCAAAGTATCTCTATTATAGATTGAAAGATCTAAGAACCGAATGTTTGACATGGATCCTTCAATTTTGGTCGTTTTTGTGTGTTTTTCTTATGTACATATACTTTTAGGGATTTTTAGGAAAAAATTTGAGCACAGTTTTAATTATTTCTCACGCTCTTGAAACCATGAGAATGCAATTGAGTAACCTTTTATCTCTTTTTCGAACTCGCATTGGTAATACAAAAAATGAACCCTACGGAGTATCCTTTAAGCTCTTTTCAAGATCCCCAAACATGAAAATATAGCTAAGTGGCCTTGTTATTTTCACGCTCCTAAAAGTATTTGAAGAAAACATCTGATGAGTGGTATATTATCCCTTTTTCAGTCTCGTCAGACTAACTTATGAAAAAATACATTATGGATTTCTCTTTAAGTGTTTTTCAAAGTCTCTAAACATGAAAACCCTTGAGTTTTCTTTCTTTGGACTCGTAAAACAAGCATCGAAATGCCCATATGGGACCGAACCAATCCTTCCTAGGGTTCATTAAAAATAATCCAAGGGACTCATCCAAATGATGAGATTATATTACAAGCATATGTTATCCTCCTCAAGCTTGTGTAAAAATAAATAGGTACTTGCTAGAAATGGTGGGGGTCACTTATGTCAAAAGTGACTATTAATTCACTTTATGGGTGAATTGAGGGACATAAAAAGAAATAAGGAAACTAAGCCAAGGTGGGTTTTGAGTTGAGATTCTTTTTGGAAGATCTCAACCTTTGATTATAAATGGGATGGGATGATCTCATCCATCCATTTCTAGGTTTCCTTATGATTTCTATAAACATGGCACAAAGGGAATTTGGAGGAAAATTCACTTGTATGTTCACCAAGAGAGTTTGGATAAGGGCAAGAGGATGAGAATGGAATCATTAGGAGAGGAGAGCTTGGGCGTCTCCATTCATGGAGGGCTCATGGAGGCTTATGACCCGTATTATTTGTGGTGATCAAACTTGCTTGGAGGAGGGAACACCATAGGAGGGGGGCACACAACGAGTAGGGAGCATCAATACTTGGAGGAAGTTAGATTTGATTGTTTCAGTGGAGAGGAAACACACAAGAGCATATTTCCATGGTGGGGTTTCTTCATTGGGTCAAAGAGGAAGGAGGGTGCTATTAGCACTCCGTAAATCTGTTCAGCTAATAAATGAATGACAAAGGTAACTTTTTCAACCAACTTTGAGACCTGAAACTAGCCTTTCGGATCTAGAGAGGGATCTCTCGGAAATGGCGCGGTATCCACGCAAGATATGACTTTGAAAGCAATGAATAGATTTAACACCTATGATAAAATGGTTTCTGGTTATATTGGCGCAGAAAGGTAATACTTAGGCTATGCAGTCGATTTGAGGAAATGACAGAGATAAATGAATCAGTGACCGGACTTGAGAGGATAAGGATAGGTGAGCAACAGTCTTTAGTGTAAAACCGTAATGTGGCAGGATAAAAATAGGAATTAAATCAGGAGCGTCGCTGTGAGCAAATTCAGAGTTAGCTTGAGAGGAAAACGTTTTGTCTAAGTGGCACGAACAAGGGACGTTGTACAGTGAATCCGCAAGTTCGAAATTCCGTTCCAAAATAGACAATACAAGATATGAAATAAAGATAATAGGAAACACATATGCAAAGAAAGAGGAAAAATACATCCAACTATTACAACTAGAATATTTTCATCAAGTCACAATACCTCTGCATTAAATTTCGGTCAAAACACAGATTACATACAATAGCAGTCGTCTACCCAATTTGCCAACCAATCCCGTTTACTTAAAAATGATCACCATATAAAGAAATCTAATTTCACCCTTGGCTGTTAGGGTCGAGCTACTCTCTCCTGGAATCATGGATCCATTTTCTTTGAAAGAGAACAATAACTTCAACGGATTCACTAAAAATAGAAAACCCCACTTTGCCAAATCATAATCGTAACCGAAATATTATTTACAGTCATTGATAATGATACAAATTCGACCATATGGTTGTGATGAGCCATCATTTTCACTATTGGACACTCTATTATCCCTGCACAACAAGTCTGCTACGCAACAACAACCTACAACAAAAACACAACAGAATGCGCAACAAGCTAGTAAAATAGGCGTTAAATATGACATCGTATATCACTAATTAAAACATATTTTTAGAAAATGAAAGAGGTTTTTGTAGTTAATATAGTTATAAATAAAAACCTCTTTAGGTTTCTTTAAATTCATCTCCAGTTGGCTGGAATACGTGTCGCAAAAACATGTCTCAGATAGGAAATCAAGAAAATTGAAAAATAGGGCTCAAAGATTCCTTCGCATCTCCCAATCCGTGACATATTTTAGAAATTGAAGAGAGGTTTTTATTACTTGGTTTGTCCTAAAAAAAAACCTCTTGATAAGTTTCAAAATTCCTCTACAGTTGGTCATAAATTGATCTTGGAGTTGACCACTAAACTAATAATTTGCGCAATGCGACCAGTAGCCTATGCGCAAGAAAATCTACTACGTGACAACATCCTATGCGTGATAACCCACTGCGTGATGAAATACACTGCGCGACAAAATCCTATGCACGACATCCCACTGTGCGACGAAATCCACTACGTGACAACATCCTATGCGCGAGAGCTCACTGCGTGATGAAACCCACTGTGCGACAACATCCTATGCGCGACAATCGTCTTTGCGCGACAACATCCTCTGCGCGGTGTGCAATGAATTTTGCAGTGTGTAGTGAATTTTGTAGCATGCAGTTGCAAATTGAAATGGGAATAAATAAATGATAAGATTCCCTTTGAAACTTGCATTTGGAGATGTTAGATGATGCCAGTCATAAAAACAACACGGGTGTTAACATGTATGACTTTGCAAATTGTTGACAAACCTCTAACCTTAGCCATAAAAATCGTGGTGCTAATAGGTGCTTCACTTCAGTGGACAGAGAAACAAAGGGAGAGGGCACACTAAGATTAGGCGCATATCTCATTGGATCCTTTGGCAAGGATCAAGAGGATCTTTCTATGTATGCAAGTTCCTTTGTATTGTATTACTTGTTGTATCACATGCTTTAGATCATCATTATATATACTTTCATCCCAAACTTGTTTTCATGTTGACCAAAAATACTTTTGTTCATTTCATGCATGCTTAGAGTTTAGATCAATTTGTTAGAGTTGTAAATATCATGAGGAGTGTTATCTGTATTGAGTATATTGCATATGCTAACATTGGGGTATGAAAACACTTGCAAGGGAACCTCAAAAGGACATTTAACGAGCAAAATTATCAACAAAAAGTTACTACACAATTTTCTGTCCTAAAAAGATAGTTTTGAGATTGTGAACTTAAAGCCAAAATAAAGGTCAAGGATAGACCTGTTTTGGTAGCATGATAGTACCTCAAAATTTCTACACTTCCTTGCAGCGTTGGATACCTATGGACCCTGGTGACTTCTTCATTTAGTAGACACTTGAAGGGAGGTTGCTTGCTTGGAGGGTGACTTCATTGGACGAGGAGTGTTAGGCATTCTGGAGGAGGGAGTTGAGCCCTAGAGACGACAATGTCCTGCTTTCATGGAGCCTTACACTTGACTTGAGGATGCTTGGGTTGAGCAAGAGAACATGTAGGTGTGGTGCTCCCTAAAGAGGCACATGGCCTTGGAGATGCATCTGATATTTAGACCCTTGGGGTTAACACTCATGCCTTGGACCCTCGCTCGTTTATTGATATCACCTTGGAGCTTCACACATGTCACTTGTAGAGGGAGCGCTTCACTCGTGTGGAGCTACTTGTACCTTGTAGGTTGCTAGTATTGGATGAGGTCCACTAGTCATTGATGACCTCACTTCACCTCTCACATAAATAGAGGAAGGAGAGGCTCATTTATCATCATCATTGTACTCTTTTCTTTGTACTTCTCTTATAGGAGGAAGGTGCCAGGATTCTCGAGGAAACCGAAGGAGAAGTCATGAAGAGATAAGAAAACGTTTTTGTTGGGAGCTTGTTCTTGTGAGATACCAGGGTTTGATATTGGGAGAAAGATGTTGAGGATGAAGATCCCATAATCAATTATGCACTTTTTCTTGTTCTTCTTTACACTTGGGTTAGAGATGTAAGAGGATGAGCACTAGTGTTTCTTGGAGTAGTCTTGAAGCTACATCCGTGGCTTGAATGCCAAGGAGACGTCAGATTTATTGTTGGGTGATAAACCTTAAATTGTACTTGTTAAGGAGGAAGAAAAGAGGAGACACCTTGCACCTAGCCAAGCAGGGCTTGCCAGTGGCGACTGTACCTTGTTGGAGTATCTTTGGTCGATCCCGGGTTTTCGCTGGTTTTCCTTGCCTAGATTTTTGGAGAGCTTGGAGTCTTCTACCAACTTGTGATGAGATGAGAGTATGTACTTAAAATACATCTAGTCTTATCTGTATGTATATGTATACATCTAGTCTTATTACAGATTTGATTTTCAGCTAAGATTGTCTACAAAGTTTCTAGCAATTATATGTCTTGTGGATTCATCATGAGTTAACATTGAAATTGTTAGGGATTTTAACATTTATATTGAAGGGAATAGGAAAAATTTACTACTGTAAAACTCCATTGATTGCGGTGATTTCAGATATGGTTTATGCATTAAAAGATTGCTCCAAAGGGATGGAACTTGTTTCCATATATTAGGTGTCTTCTCTCTTGCATTGCCTAGTGTATTGGGGTTGATGTGAAGTGAAACAATGTTTGTTGTTTGTTGTTGTAATTTGTATTTCAGTTCATCCCTAATGATGATAATTCGCAGTGATTAAATCTATGGAATCTCGAAGGAGGTGAAATTTCTGAACTTGCAAAAGAAATCTCAATTCATGAAATTTCTACGTAGTATCGAAGCTTTCTTACTGAAGTCACTCTTTTGGTGAAGGAGGAGTTGGTGTTTCAGTTGCATTGTTCCTGGGATTCGTAGGTTAACCTCATGCAGATTTCTTGGGTGTGAAACCCCAGGATGTTTGAATGAAGCGTATGAGCCCTAGAAGGGCTTGTGCCACTTCATTATTGCTAACTATTGTTTTGAGGTGGATTTAGATCTTGCATAGATGTCCACCATTGCACTTAGAGAATGTGATAACTTGGAAGGAGTTTCCAATTTCATCCCTCAGAAGCTTTGACCACGAATGACTATGGAGGAAGTCGTGATTTAGGAACATGTTGGGAAAGAGATTACAACACCTGTCGATGCGGAGTTCTTGGATGCTCATAACAAGGAGGTGGCCAAGGCAAAGACAACCATTCTTTATTCTATGAAGGATCCCTTCATATCTCATAGGGCAGGCAAGATGACCACCAAGGAGATGTCTCGAGCTTTGATTGGTTTGTTCTAATATTTCTCGATAGTTTCTCGATTGCAACACCTGCTGATGCGAAGTTGTTAGATGCTCATAACAAGGAGGCAACCAAGGCAAAGACAACCATTCTTGATTCCATGAAGAATCTCTTCGTAGCTCACAGGGAAGACAAGACGACCAACAAGGAGATGTCTCAGGCTTTGATTGGTTTTGCAAAACAAGCCTTGGGCCATCCCCATGTGCCAAGATAGATAATGTGGTGAGCTACATGGACGGGATTACAGAGTTGAGAGACCATTTGAGTGCCATTGGGACAGAGGTGGAAGATAGGGAGTTGATGTTTGTTCCCTTGAATGTATTTACTATCTTGGAGGATTTTTGTTTAGGGCGTCCATGCTCGAGATACATTGTCGACCTTCAACATGCTCTAGGATGACCTGGTGCGCAAAGAAATTGGGTCACAGTCCCGTTCAATGCAGCAAGAGGAAGTAGAAGAGATTGCTCTCATTGGGAGGACGAACAAGTGCATCAAGAAAAACTACAAGGAGAAGAAAGGCTAGGGGAAAAGGAAGAAGGATTTGAGTAAGGTGATGTATTTCCGATGCTACAATAAGCCCTAGAGTACATAGAGAGACAAACAAATCTGATCTCCATCGACAGAAAGATACAACATCTGATTACTTAATTAGTCTAGTCCTTTGGGGTTAATAAATAACATATTGAGACTATTCAAATGAATTATATACAGAGGCAAATGAAAAGAAAAGATTTTGAGAAAATAATAATACCTGGAATGGAGAATCTGCAATCCAAAGAGGAGAGAGAGAGAGAGAGAGAGAGAGAGAGAGAGAGAGATGAGATGCATCATCTTCCTTCCTTCGCCTCTTCCCGGTCGAGATGATCCAGATCTAGATTTTTCTCATTCCAATATATATCACATGCCCCCTCCTCGGGACTCGACACAACACGACTTCACATACATACAATCACATATATATAGACACAACACATACAAACAAACACCAACACAAGAAAAAACAATCACGGGACATGGGAAGCACTTCCACATTCACACAACATGACACAACACAGGAGTATAGAGGAGGAGGATGTGAATGAGCAAGAGCTTTCCAAAATGCATTCCCTTTCTTTCTTGTGCCGTGCTTTATCCAACAACTAATTTTTCTCGCCCTCTCCATTGTTCCTATTAAGAGATAAGCCAAACACATGAACATGGTATTTCAAAAAAGATAAACATCATACATCTAAAATCAAAGTGTATATGTGTGCACGTGTAACTCCAAATGAAATTTTCCTTTACCTCTTTCTTTGTCGCATCATGCTTTCTTCGACAACCAATTTTTCTCCATCTCTCCATTGTTCCTATCAAAATATTAGTGAAACAGATGACCATGGCATTTCAAAAAAGATGAACATCATACATCTAAAATCAAAGTGTATGTGTGGACGTGTGACTCCAAATGAAAATTTCCTTTACCTCTTTCTCTGTCACGCCATGCTTTCTCCAACAACCAATTTTTCTTCGACTCTCCATTGTTCCTATCAAAATATCAGTGAAACACATGAACATGGCATTTCAAAAGAGTTGCACTACATCAATCTAAAATCTAAGTGTGTGTGTGTGCGTGCGTGTAACTCCAATCAAAATTTTCCACTACTCGTGCATCAACATAAGCAATAAGCCCGATATAATAAATGATAAGGAACTTTTAATCTTCTATATACCTACCTAAGTTATTTCCACTTAACCCTTTGTTCATTCCTTTCTTTACCTTGGAAGTCCTCCGTCTTGGGTTTGACTTCTTGCTTCTTCGTAGGTAGGGATGAATTTATCCGGATTGTAAGCCCTGTAACAAAACACAAAAAATACAAAAGAAAGTCATGAACCTTACGTATTAAAATACATATACATCCTCATGAATAAACTAATTTCTTTTCTCTAATTCATGTTGTAACCAAAATATTTTGCAATTTGACAAAAAGAAAAATCAAAACCTACCAGAGAGAACACTGACCTCAAACCCAATAGATAGATAGAATTTATTACTCTTCTAGAAGGATAATATTCTAAAAGACCAACAAGCAAGGGTGAACCATACTCTCATTTTCCTAGGTGAAGACCCACAAGAATCCTCGTGGCTAGTTTAGGAGATGTGCAAATAAAAGCACACAAAGCAGAATCAGAACACTCTAAATACAGTGGCAATTTAAATGAAAATATAAACATTGAAGAAAATCATAACAAGTGTTAGAAAATCATGATATAAGAGTAAGAAAACAAAATCATATCTTAGTTAAAAAATTATTTCATGGTTGCAACTACATTAAAAGGCATCCAACCATACACAGGTCACAACATGAGATAACTATGTCTCATGTGTTGTGTTTGTGTGCATATTGCAAGCTAATAGAAGTTAACATACACCTTGATTATAAATATGGTATGAGTGTTTTATCTTTTGAGGTTACTTCGAAAGTGTTTACACTATGTTTGGGGGTGTTTCATGAGATGTTGGGTTTATAGTGTATGGTAGACCCTTGGTGTTCCAATATGGATTCACACATTCGAGTTGGATTACTCTTCGTTTCTAGACCCTGAACAGATTCTTACATGACATTCTTCCTGTTGAGATTTGGGTACCTTGGAAAGTGGTCCCCCTGTATTTGTGAGTCTCTAAACACAAAAGGGGAGACTATTACCCTCATTACTTTACTTTATGATTCTAATTTCTCTTTGACTTAAGAGATTTAAGTCAAAGTGAAATATGTCACTTATGTCAAAAGCGACTATTAATTCACTTTATGGGTGAATTGAGGGACATAAAAAGAAATAAGGAAACTAAGACAAAGTGGTTTTTGAGTTGAGATTATTTTTGGAAGATCTCAAAATTTGATTAGAAATGGGATGGGATGATCTCATCCATCCATTTCTAGGTTTCCTTATGATTTCTATAAAGAGGGCGCAAAGGGCATTTGGAGGCAAATTCACTTGTATGTTCACCAAGAGAGTTTGGAGAAGGGCAAGAGGATGGGAATGGAAGCATTGGGAGAGGAGATCTTGGGTGTCTGCATTCATGGAGGGCTCATGGAGGCTTAGGGCCCATATTATTTGTTGTGATCACACTTGCTTGGAGGAGGGTGCACCATAGGAGGGGGGCGCACAACTAGCAGGGAGCATCAATACTTGGAGGAAGTCAGATCTGATTGTTTCAGTGGAAAGGCAACATAGAAGAGCATATTTCTGTGGTGGGGTTTCTTCATTGGGTCAAAGAGGAAGGAGGGCGCTTCACTTCAGTGGAAATAAAAACAAAGGGAGATGGAAATCTTTTTATGTGCCTCCTCCATTTCTCTTCACTAAGCGACAATTTGGTTCGGTTCTGAAAATCGTTAACTCTGCAAACATAATGTGCAGTGAACCGAAATTTGTCAGGCCATCAGTCCTTAACAAATTCCATAGTATTCATAAACCAATTCGATTCAAGAAAACTTTCAGATTTCATTCTGCGGTTCTTGAGCAATCAATAATACCCTCAAATCTTTTCTTTCTGAGATTTTCTCTATTCTGCAATAAATTTCAGGCACTAGCCCCTTTCTCTTAGCCCCCAACCCATGTGACCATGGGTTGTAGAAAAGAACTAGGTCGATAAGCACTTATTCGGGACTTCGGGCCTCCGACTTCGAAAGTTTTCAAAGCACATCAAAATAAATCTCTCGGAGTTCCGGATTGACAAACTCGCGAAGTAGGGTGGATCAATAGTCCACAACTACCCAACATCCAATGACTAATACCCATTGTGGAACTTCAGGTATCTGAGCTCTGGGACTTTAGAGCTTCGGATCTTCAGGACTTCAGAGGATTTCACATCCGCACACCCCCAACACCTCGAACTGTTAATCTCCAAACACTTCCATGTCACCCTTGGTGATGTCATTATGTCTCATCACCTCGACATTATGAAACTTTTGAAATTTCTTCATTTCGTTCCATTATGAACCATTCTTCTAGAGTGTCAAGTCTCTAGACTTTTAAACTTGTGCCACGCATCCACTGGGACCCATGGTTTCCATACTTGAACTAAGATATCAAATAGTCACATCACTTAACACCTTTCAAATTGTGGGGGCATGCATTCGTGATTTGGAGTAACCCACCTTTCGTCTCGCAATTCCTTTGACACTGACACATAACCCCCTGGTAAAACCATGGTTTGGATTGTGGGACCGCCTTGGGGAATTAATTCTCGTGCAACTTGGGTCCCCACAATGCCTCTTGGCTACCGATCTTGATGTATTGTGATCAACGCCAGTGTGGGCCCACCAACCTTTAACTATGTCATATAACCTTAGGGCCCACATGGTACCCCTATCAACATTTCAGGTGGGGGCATGTGGTAGGTATAGGAGAGGTCCACGTCACCTCTAGGTGACATCATCATGACTCACTACTTCGGCTCTTTGGGGCTTCAGAACTTCAGGCTTAGAGAGTTCTCTCTTCAACACAAACTCATTCTCCCGAATGTCGAAATCCTGAACAAGCCAATCTGTTGACACGTGTCCCTCTTGACGGATGGTCTGGATTAGCTTCAAAATTCAGAGCTTTGGGAGCTCTCTTTCCTTCATATCGCGCTGTAACTTCCACCCTTGGCTTGATCCAATGATTCCAGTCCAACTTCGTCCCAATCCAACATTTGAGCTCTTCTCCCTAGATCTACGATGTAGATCCACTTTGGGGGCTTTGGGGCTTCGACCTATTCCCCTCTATAACACATACTTCGTTGAAGTCCCGAATTCTTAAGGACTTGCAAATTAACCCTCCTGCACTTTTCTCCAGATCTGACGGTCAAGAATTTTCCTCCTTCTCCTAAACAGATTCCAACGACCCACAATATTGTGCGAACCATTAGCACATCTTTCATGGTTTTATGATACCACTACACCTCCTAATCTTCATAACACGACCAAGGTAACATATTGGAACTATTTCTCTTAGAACCTTGGTTCTAATGACCACTTATCTGGCCCATCCAGGCTCAATGATTGAACCTTAGCTCTTATACCAATTTGTAACGTTCCCAACCACCAATAGGCCGGGAAACGTCACTACTCGTACACTTCACTTAGCGCTGACACCAATCTGTAATGTCCCCAGCCACCAATAGTTCGGGCAATGCCATTGAGGAACACACACACACACACACACACACACATATAGTCCTACATGCAACAGAACACATGATAACATTTCAAGAATCTCAAACATGCATAACATACATAATTAAGCACGAAAATGATACTTATCTTTTAACTGGAGAAAAACCACCAACTGTGTGCAGACCTTCCATGAACCTCCCATCCTTAGACCACACTACTCATCACTCTCAATAGTAGGTCACCCCCAAGCTAGGACTAAACTCCACCATGCAAGGGATTCTTAGGCTAGGAAAGGTCAATAGGAAAGTCACACAGTTTAAGAGGAAGAATTGTCTCCCAAGAGCCACTTATGCCCAGTTCTCACATAATCTCATTCCCCACATGCCTTTCCCACCCTAGGAGTATACACCTTCACTATCACACAGTCCATCGATTGCTCCACCTCCCTTACCTTGGGCTTTAGCAATAGGTCGGACTAGAATTCTCAGAGCTCTGTAGAAGCTACGGGACTCCCTCCAGGAGAACTCACTTCCTCAACACACTCTATCACCTAGAGAGATTTTCTCACATGCCTGACAACATGCTTCTTCAATCCACAACAACCTCTCTCACTTGGAGAGATATTTTCTCATAGGCCTGACAACCTACCTCTTCAACCACGGGCTTGAAATCCCACCTCTTCAAACCACAACAACTAAGTTGGGTAAGGCATGGGATGGCTCAATAAACTACAGAGGTGCACAATGGTCACGGGTTCAACAATGGCATAAATGGTTGGTTGTGTGCTTTCTCAGTGCATGAGTGAACTCGTGAGGAGATATGGGGCAGAATGGTCTAGCATAGCGAAGATGGTGAGAACGTGAGAGCCAAAACTACATGTGCATGAACCTCCCACGTGAGTGAGTGAGTGACCCCGTGCGTGTCCCCCAACAACAAGAATTTCCCTCTTAAGTCTGCATGTGTCTGAGATGACACCTGTCGCTCATCCTCCCCAAGGAACTTAGGATAAAAACATATCCTTTTAAACAACTTTTGGAATACTAATAAATTATTGTTCTCTTGGACTTAAGCCCTTAGGCTTAGCCCCTCTTTCCAACCTCTCAGCCCCCTCTACCTTGTTAGATTTGCAAATGTGGAAAACACAATTCACATATGATAATTAACAATCATACAGATGAGAAACAAAGGGATTTCACATGGTTCACCCAAACATTGGGCTACGTCCACCAAGCATAGGCATCGGTTGTCTTATTATTCAGATCATGGAGATTGCGACAGACTAGCAAGTTCTCACTCTGTCTCTCTGTCTGCCTCTACGAGATTACATGTATTTATATACATTTACAAGAAACTGATTATTAAATGCAATCCCTATCCATGTTCTAACTTGGTCTATTTGGTTGTAACCAATGCAGAATAATAGGATCCAAATCCATCATTAGAGGAATTCGTTGTCACCAAATCCCAACAATTTCCACCTTGACAAAAATTAACCTGATACCTTGCTCCTTCCTTTTGTTCATCACCTTTGCTGCAAGCCCAGAGAAGCCAAGCACTACTGCAGATTCTCTAATAAAACTGGTTTCATGATCTCGCCTGTGTGACTTGCACGAGTTTGGATTTCCTGAGGGGTCACTCCACCTCCAACATGTTTTCCACAGCTGTCTTGTGAGACATATTTAGTGATATATCTCCTCCTATCCAAAACACCTGTAAAATATACATTACAACTATCACAGACTATCTTAGTGTAACCATTATAGGTGATATTTGTGCTTCTCAAACATTGAAGCACCCATTTTACTGTAACACCTGAATCTGTCACGTATCTGACAACATCATTATCATGTGAAACATATGGTCTTAACCATTTCATCAAATACAACAGACCTCCTACTGAACTTACATGAGACAACCTTTTCTTCTTTGTAGATAGGACCTATGCTTGAAGAAAACTTATAATGGAAAGCAAGAGGGATAAAAACTGGTTATACAATGTTCATACTGAACTCCAACCACAACTTACCATTACTATCTCTGTGTACTTTCATGCCCATAATTTGTTTTGTTGCTCCTTGATCCCTCATTTGAATTGTCCTGTCCACCCGAGTCATTTTCTTACTGACTTTATCCATTCTTCGGCTTGCATCGAGCATATCATCAACAAATAACATCAAGATTGTGAATGTACTATAAACTATATAGTCATTCCTACCCTTTGAAAATTTTTGACTCACTATGAAGGATTCAAACCTCTTGTATATTTTCCTAGGTACCAATAGGCCATACAATGAATTTTCTAGCATGCAAACAAATTTACCATTGCGATCTTTAATCAACCCTTTTGGTTTTTCCATACATACTATATCTCTGTCAATGATGACCTTGTGAGATGTAGGATCCCACACACAACATCCCTTTATACCACCATCATAACTTGCAGAGATATAAAACAAGCAGGAATTTAGAAACAAAGATTTTAAGTCTGGAAATGATTTACCGCTTACGAGTACCTGCAGTTATTTCTTTCTCTTATGACCTTGATGCTTCTGCCATAAACAAGAAGATACATCTGTCACTTCATATGTTTCTTCAGTACTCCCTTCCAGCTTATAAAGGTTATCAACCTTTGTTGCCTTCATCACTACTAAACTACCTTTCGACAATGTGAGTGCTCCACCTTGACCTGTATACTTATATCCACAAGAATCCAACAGTCCTAATGAAATAAATTTGATTTAAGCTCAGGTACATATCTAACATCCGTTAATTCCCTAACAATACCATCGAACATCCGGATTCTAATACTACCAACCCCAACAGTTTTACAGGGAATACCATTTCCCATAAACACTACACCCTCATCAAAATATTGGTAAGAAATGAACCAATTTCTATGTGAGCACATGTGGTGGGAGGCACCTGAATCTA
>SNQJ01S0124720.1:0-24703 GCA_010110895.2 Picea sitchensis | reverse complement strand
TATTATAGTTCTTTGCATTTCATTAGATAACAATAGCATAATACAAGATCACTGAGAAATACACAATCACAAGAGACACAACATTTATCCTGGGAAACCCTTTAGGGGAAGAAAACCCAAAAAAACTTCCTTATTATAGATAGCCAATACAATGCTAAGAGATCTCTTAAACTAATGCAGAAGATCCTCTCCCAGATATGTGCCACTCTCTCTCCTTCTTCTCTAACTGCAATTCTGAAACTTGTCTCACAAATGAACAAGTGAGTTGTGTGTCTAAGTGAGGCGCTAGCCTCCTTATTTATACAAGACTGGCACGTGTGAAGTGTCTCTTCACTGGTAGGGCCAACTTCTCTAATTGGGTGGTTATAACCACCTTTATTATGTTTCGGGGCCTCTTTGATATATTATGGGGCTGACTTCTTCTTTTGCCTTTTACAATTACAATATGACCAATCCGCAAAAGAGGATTTGGTCCTTTTAAAGTAATCGACATGATCAATCCACAATGGGGATTGATCCAATGAATAATATATCAAATAATAATAAGAATACACTTTGCAGTTACATTATTTCAACAAAGTTCACATGGATTCTCAATGGCGTGGGTCATGGCAACTTCTGAGTGACCCTTTAGATTATACAAGCCACCTTCTTCTTTTCCAATGATGATTGCTTCTTTCCTGGTTTCTCCTTTAGCTCACATAAGAATTTCTCCATCTATAAAGGAAAATATGAAGCCTTTCTTTTCTAAAGTTGATATGGAGAGTAGGTTCTTTGTCAAACCTGGTACATAGAGTACGTCCTTCATCTTCATTGAATTCCCTGAATTAAGCTTGTAGTTTGATTCTCCCACTCCCTTGATAGGGTACTGATAATCATCTCCAAGTGTCACTTTCTGAGAAAACTTCTTTTCTGAAATGCAAGAGAGAATATCTCTTTGTCCTGTCATGTGCTTGGAGGCACCACTATCAATGAGCCAAGTGTCATCTCCAGGTGTTACCGATCTTGAGAGGGCTGAAATTAAAACACAGTCTTTAATTTGTTCTCTTAACATCTTTGCGGGTGGCTCTTCATCTTCAATTTCATGGGCATGGTGCCTTTTATTTTTCCTCTTGTATTCTTCTCATCTAGCTGGACACTATCTTGCAATATGTCCCATCTTGTCACAATGGTAGCATTGGACATATGAGTAATCTCTTTCCTTTCGTTGTCCTTTCTCCTGGAATCTCTTTGGTTGAGATTTGTTTTGGGGGTGAGACTCTTTATGAGTTTCTTTCTGGAAGTGAGACTTCTTTCTTCCTCCTTTAGTGTGAGTAGCTAGGGCTTGATATTCATCTTTTGCTAGTAAAGATTCTCGGTTAGCTACTCTTGTTTCTTCTTGAATGCATTCTTCCCATAGACCGTCAAATTTTAATTTCTCCGTTCTAGCACAAATCATTTGGATGAATGCATCCCAAGGTCTTGTGAGACCATTAAGGGCCGTCATTATGAGTTCGTCTTTGTCTATGGTATCTCCAATCGCTTCTAGTTGTTCTTTGAATTCTGATATTCTGGAGAAATATTCTTGGATTGATTCTCCTCTCTACATCCTTGTATTCTTGATCTGAGTTCTTAGATTCATCTTCTAGTTTATGTTCTTTCCTTAATATAGTCTATTTAGGGAATCAAACATTTCTTTCAAAGTCTTCTTTGATGACACATAAGGAATCAGGTGATCTTTGATTGAATATGCAATGATTCTTTTGGCCCTGATCGTGTCCTTTTGATGCTTTTCTTTGTCTGCATCATCTTCGGGTTCCAACACTTCTTCTTTGATGAATCTTGCTAGGTCATTCTCTTCAAGAATGAGACCAATCCTATACTTCCAAGCACAAAAATTTTCTACACCTTCTAGCTTGTCAAAAATATTAGTCCTTGCAGACATCTTTTACTTGGAGCTAGAAAAATGTCCAAAAATGAAAATGATCAAAAATAAATTCTGAACTTACTAGGAGGTGTGCTTGGCTGAGGCGAGTAGCCTAGTGTGCTTGGATATGAGAAAATCCAACTTTTACCCCTCCAAACTTGATCTGTGGATTTATGGACTGGTGCTTCTGGTTTTCTGGTACCTTTGGTACATGGGTACTTCAGATACTTTGTGAAACTAGGGTTTCACTTTCCGGGAGATCTAGCCACTAAAAAGTTGCGCTGAGGATGCCCAAGTGATCCTTGAGGAAGGGCACACTTTTCTAGATGGTTTTAGGGCTGAAATACTTCATCAACAAAAAGCCCTAATTTGCATGTACGCCAATAGTGACGTTTTTCACTTTCTCTTGTGAAAGATGCTCTCTTCAGCTTAGCTCTGATACCATGTTAAGGTTTAAGCTATTATTAGAGTTCTTTGCATTTCAATAGGTAACAATAGCATAAGATAGGATTACTGAGAAATACACAATCACAAGAGACACATCATTTTTCCTGGGAAACCCTCATGGGGGAGAAAACCCAACAAAACTTCCTTATTATAGATAGCCAATACAATGCCAAGAGATAACCCAAAAAAATACAGAAAGTCCTCTCCCAAGAATGCGCCTCTCTTTCTCTCTCTCTTCTCCAACTACAGCTCCGAAACTTGCTTCTCAATGACCAAGTGAGTGTGTGTCTAAGTGAGGCGCTAGCCTCCTTATTTATACAACTTTGGCACGTGTGGAGGTGTCTTTTCACTGGTAGGCCCGACTTCTCAATATGGGTGGTTATAACCACCTTTAATATATTCTGGGGCCGACTTCTTATTCTTCCCATTACAATTATGTTTTGACCAATCCGCAAAAGGGGATTTGGTCTTTTACAGTAGCCGACATGATCAATCTGCAATAGGGGATTAATCTAATGAATGATACAACAATAATAATTAGAATACACTTTGCAGTTACATTATTTCAACATAAATGAAATATGATGAAATTGTAAAACTGCAGAATTGGAACACTTGCTCGAATGGTGGTAGCTATCTCTGAGAAGAGATGTGGCTTCTGTGCGCATCTGTCTGAGCAAAATGATTACAAATGAGACTCCAGAGGCATTTTTTATGTTACTCATGAATGTCAAAACCCTATACATCCAAAAACCTAACCCTAGGAGGTGAAACACCAAAAGTCATGTGGCCCCCTATAGGTAAGTTGGTACCTCAACTTCATGGGGTTGTAACTTTTGCATACGAACTCCGTTTTAGGCACGTGATAGCCTATTGGAAATGTCTTTCAAAGAACTACACATTACGTCATCAAACTCTAACACTATCTACATTTTGACTACGATGATCCAAAAAAACGCTATTTAGGGCTCCAAAATGGCCATAGAAGTACATAAATATGTGTCGACATGAAAACATACAAAATAAGGTAGTTGGATTAGGTGAGAGGCCACCAATATCCACTTGGAATATGTGTAGTGCTTCAGACAACCCCATAATTGTAGAACCCACAGTTACAAAGAAGTACTGAAGAATGTGTTGAACTAAAAATGGACAAGAGGAGCCAGTTGGAATATGTGGGTGGTTACCAATATCCACCTGGATCAATCCTCCCCCCTAGGAAGAAATAGTCTCCATTTCATTGAGTTACCTCATCAGGTGAGGAAACTTCTGCTGGATTTGACCTCGGGTGAGCCACTTGCCTTGGTGTAGGAGCTTCCCTGCCTTGACAACCCGATAAAGCTGGATTCTTTGCTGGTGAGTGCCCTTGACCTATGTGTCCACTATTTGATCAGTGGATGCGTGTTCCATGCAGTCATGGTTGAGCTCTGTTGGTGTCAGTTGTTTTGCGATCTCTGAGGTGTTCAATAATGGTGGAAAATATGGCCGAAGGAGGTCCACATTGAACACTAGGTGCATGCCAAGGAATGGTAGAATGTTGAGCTCAAAAGCATTGCTACCCACAACCTTGGCGATAGTGTAAGGCCCATAGCAAAGTGGGCAGAGTTTTCGATGGGGCCCTATGAGATTCTCCTTCTAGAAATGTAACCTTACTCTTTCTCCAACCTGAAACTGGTGCGGTATCCTATGTTGATCATGGCACTGCTTGTACTTAGCATTTGATTTCTACAAAATATCCTGGACCTGTTGGAAGATGTGATGAATCCACTCAATGAATCTGGTGGCTTTGTTGATCTCAGACTGAACATGGGAAGAGCCTATTTGTGTGGTGGAAAGAGGTAGTGCAACATCAATGGGACCCAAGGGTTGGAATCCCAACCCCACCTGTAATGGGCTATGGTCGATGGAGCTATGGAGAGCCATGTTTTAACTGTGTTGAACATAGGGGAGACTCTCATTCCATATACATGGATTCTTAGAGTTGTACATGCACAAAATGTGCACAATCATCCAATTGATGGCCTCCGTTTGGTCGTCTGTTTGGGGGTGAAAAACAATGGATTTAGTGAGCTTGGTGTCCAACAGTGAGTCACCAGAGACTCGACCAAAATGTGTTGAGGAACTTGCTGTCTCGGTCGAAGATGATGGTCTGTGGTATCCCAAAATGGACCCACACTCATTCGAAGAAGAGCTTGGAAGTATCTTCCGCCATGATATTCTTCTTGCAAGTTGTGAGGATGACCATCTTTGAAAACCGATCAATGACCAAAAATACATAGTCTTTTCTTTTCTTGGTGGACGAAAGGCCATATATGTAATCCATTGAGATGGATTCCCAAGGCTTCTCAGGAGTAGGAAGAGGGGTGTATAAGCCTTGCTTCTTGATGGATGGCTTGGAAATAACATAGAAAGTGCAATATATAATATCCTTGCTGACGTCTTGTCCAAGTTTTGCCCAATAAAAATGTTTTTGAAGAAGGACCACAATTTTCTCTATGCCAAAATGTCCTTCCATCCGACTGTAGTAGGCTTCCCAAATCATCTTTTCATGCTCGCTTGTAGGAACACAGAGATGGACCAGATGGCATAATAATTCGTCCTGAATGTGAAAATCAATGATATTCATGCCTGTACCCAAGAGATGATAGGTGGTGGCAAAGTATGGATCTTGATGATAAAGTTGGGGACACTCAGATGCCTCATGTCCACATGAATGGAGCACAGTGGTGAGTGCAACCACAGGAGGTCGACTGAGGCAGTCATCGACATGATTGGAGATCCCTGTCTTATACTTGATGTTGAGATGGAACTGCTACAGGTAGGTGGACCACTTCTGATGGCGGTCGTTCTACAATTTCCCCTGTGTCTATATGAATTGCAGAGGCTTGTGATCAGTGTGGATGATCGTCTCCTTTCCCAGAATGTAATGTTTCCATTGATGATCGACTTGTACAATGGAATACATTTCCTTGTCATAGGTGGGGTATTTTCGGACAATTTCGTAGAGTGTCTCACTATGGTATGTCGCCGGATGACTGTGTTAAGTGAGAACTGCACCTACAACATAATCAGATGCATTGGTCTCAATATCAAACGATTGCTGCAGATTGGGAAATGAGAGTATTGGAGATGAGCACAAGCAATGCTTCAGATGATCGAATGCTTGTTGTTGTTCCTTCTCCCACACGAACTTTGCCCTGCCACCGCCCTTCGTCACCTGGCTGAGGGCCCATGCAATATGGGAGAATCCCAACATGAACCGTTGGTAGAAGTTGGTCAGTCCCAAGAAGATATGAAACTCGATTAGTGTGGTCGGATCTGGCCAGTCACGAATGAATTGGATCTTAGTTGGATCAACATGTACCCCATGCTCATCAACAATGTAGCCCAAGTGTTGGACCCTGTTCATGCCAAAATAACAATTTTCCAAGTTGGCATATAGCTTGTGCTGCTGCAGAGTGCTGAAAACCTACTGAATATGTTGTATGTGGTCCTCCCAAGTTCTGTTGAAGATGAGGATGTCATCCAAATATACCACCACAAAAGAGTTGGTGAAGGGTCTCAATACATCATCCATCAACCTCATGAAAGTGGTTGGTGCATTTGTTAAGCCAAAGGGCATGACCAACCATTCGAAGAGACCTTATTTAGATTTGAAGGTTGTCTTCCATACATAAATTGGTTCGATGGGAACCTGGTGGTAGCCAGAATTTAGGTCAATCTTTCTCAAGAACTTTTCCCCCTTGAGTTGGTCAAGAAGGTCATAAATCCTGGGAATTGGGTACCGGTTTGTTACTGTGATTTTGTTTAAGGCTCTGTAATCAATGCAAAGTCGCCAAGTCTCATCCTCCTTTTGCACCAGTACAATCGGGCTTCCGCAAGGGGAGGAGCTAGGTCTGATGTGACCCTTTTGAAGAAGCTCTTGGATATGATGCCTGATTTCATCATTTTCCATCAACGAGAGACGATAGAATGGTCCATTAGGTAGAGGTGCACTGGGGGTCAGATCAATTGGATGCTTGACTTGGTAGTGTGTCCATACCCCGATGGGTGAGGAGAATATGTCTTTGTATTCTTCCACGATCCCATCCACTTGATTCTGTTGAAAATAGAGCCTCTGTGTAGAGGCCACATATGTGGTGGTGACCTTCTGCTTACTGTGAGCATGAATCACAAAGAAGATGAACTTCCCGGTCTGTGATATGCAACATGATGCTTCCACAAATATGGTTGTCCTAAAAGAACATCACAAACTTCAAGGGGATAAATATCACACGATACCTCATCTTTGAAAGGCTTGATGTCGTAGGAAAAATCACACTATTGGCTGACACGAAGATCTCTTCCTTGGTGAAGCTAGCGGATGGTGTAGGGCTATGGGTGTGGTGTCATTGGCAGGTCCGATCGCTTGACGACCTCTGCTGAAATCAGGTTCTTCTGACTGCCTCTATCGAAAATGAAATAGAGAGGATCCCCCTTTACCCACATCTCTAAGTGAAAGAGGCGTTTCCCTTCCTCTGGTTCTTCTGGTTTGCTTGGCCGGACTTTGGTGGTAGTGATAGTGGCACTCTGTTCAACATCGATAATCCACTTCCCTCCTTTGGTATTTGATTTAGAATCAGAATTGACCTGACTTGGAAGCCTTCAGCTTGACTTCGAGTGACTGCTTGGAGCGACATTCTTTAGTGTTGTTCCAAGGGATTTTATGGTACTCACACCATTTTCCCGTGTCCTCCTTTGTCTTCTCATTGCCCTTGTTTTGCTTCTTGGACTGGTTGTCCTGAGAGAGACCATCTTGGCTCAGTCCTTTGCTGTGTGGAATGGGGCTGCCTTTGCCCTGCTTCAGCTGTGAGGAGTTTTCATATCCAAATTGTCGCTTCTTCTACTTAAATTTCTGCTCGATCTTGACAACGTATCTATAAGCCGTGCCCAATGAGGCGATGTCCAGAAAATCCATTTCTGTTTGAATGTATCTATGCAAATAGCCATGGTATTTGAGCACCAGATGACGCTCAGAGTCTTTGATACCCAATTTGGTGCGAAGGGTATGGAAAATATTGATGAAATATGGTATTGTCTGGTACTTTTCTTGATGCAGGGTGGTCCATCTATTGTACTGGTCCTCGTAGCTTGTAACGGGGTAGTACTGTTCTTTAATGGCATCCTAAAAGGAATCTCATGTAGGGGCCACCACAAATATTGCAGATTCTTTTATGACCCTTTGCTCATAGTAAGTATTCCACCAGTCCTTAACATGGGGGACAACCTTGAGGAGTGCACAAGTAATCTTTTCCCTATCAGAAAAATTGTGGACCGAAAAATAAACTTCGAGAAGATTCAACCATTTATCTATAACATCCGCATCTATCAGTCCTTCAAGTAATGGAATATCCAAATTTACCTGTACCTTGAAGGGGGTTGCATGACCGCTTGATGAAGATGCTTTTCCTGTGGGCAACGGTCGAATGATCTCCACAAATTTGTCCATCATTTCCTTCCTTTGTCGCACGAGGGATTCCTCGAGAATTTTTTTAATAGGATCTCCTAATCCATCATATTTATTTTCGTCCCCCATGGGTTGTTGTTGATATTGGTGCGACCGATCTTGCAACGGCTCGATTGGTTTGAGTCCCAACTTATTGTACCTAGATCTTGTCGAGGAAATGCACAGAGAAAAATAAATGAAAAGCAGACAACTATGATACCACTGATCTGGATTTAGGAGCGGAACAGACTGATTAACAGACTGAATACAATAAACACAGAGGTATCAATAATAACACAGATATCCAGTGAACAATATCTTCTATTGAATAAATGAAATAGGCTAAAACTGTAAAACTGCATAACTGGAACACTTGATTGAATGGTGGTAACTATATCTGAGAAGAGATGTGGCTGCTATGGCTTCAGACATCCCCATAAGTGTAGAACCCACAATTACAAAGAATTACAAAAGAACGTGTTGAACTAAAAATGGACAAGAGGAGCCAGTTGGAATAGGTGGGTGGCCACCAATATCCACCTGGATCAACTGTGGTCAGTAGTGGTATGTCCGTTAGGATTTTTATAATCCTAAGGAATCTTATGATTCCTGCGAAGATCTCGAAGGTCCAGTAAGGACGGACTGTCAGAGTACCATGTGGTAGATCCATTAGGATTTTATATCCTAGGGAATCTTATGATTCCTTGACAGATCCCTAGGGACTTTCAGAGTACCAAAAAATGTTGTTAATACACCTGCCTCATTTTGTTGCTCCATGATGATGATGATGTTTTTTCTTTAGCCTCGTGTTGTGATGATGTTGTTTCTCCAACCTTGTGCTATGATGATGTTTCTCCAACCTCATGTTGTTGATGATGTTGTTGTTATTGCTTTTATGCTAATTGATGTTGATGTTTCCAGCGTCATGTTGTGAATGATAATGATGATTCCATTCCAGCTCCATACTTTGAATGATGATATGATTGATGATGAGAAAAATTTTCAATGATTTATAGATATGCCAGTCATTGTTCCAGATGTTTTTGATGTTGCTTCCCTCTCTCTCTTGATGATGTTGTAGAATACCTTTCTTGTTAAGGGGGAGTGTTTAAATATTGTAATTGCAAAGAATATTCTACTTATTTTTTAGCTATTATATTATAGATCAATCCCCTTTTGTGGATTGATCATGTCGGGCTTTGTATAAGACCAAATCCCCTTTTATGGATTGGTCTAACGCTAATTATATGTTGCTAATTAAGAAGTCGGCCCCCATGCCTAATTAAAGTGGTTTTAACCACTAAGTGAAGATGTCAGCCCTGCTTGATGAAGAGACATCACCCTAGCGCCTGCCAACCAATATAAATATGAGTGGAAGGCGCCTCATTAGCTCACTCACTCAAGTCACTCATCCAGTGTGCAATTTTGAAGGAAGTTGCAGTTGCCAGTTGTTGAAAGAAGGAAGAGAGAGGCACATTTCTCAGTGTTGGATATTCTCTGGTGTTTGGTTTATTATATTGGCATTGCATTGAAAATTTGTATTAAGGAATTTTTCGTTGGGTTTTCTCCCCCATGAGGGTTTCCCAGGATAAAGTTTGTGTTCCTTTTGATTGTGTATCTTTCAGTGATCCTGCTTATGCTCTTATTGTCTAGTAAATTGAAAATAACTTAATCGATTCTCTAAATTTAACAATACATGGAGGTTATTAGGAATTAGATGGAGGAAATTGCACTAGCACATGATTGGATACCATGCAAAGACATGATGCACCTTCATTTCACCTTGAACACTGGTTTTTTCACCTTGGACGTTGAGAATATGGATGTTGACATCATGGATTGGGCTTGCTTGCCATTGGGACACTACTTTGATGAGTTGGGGTCTTGATGACAAGGCATGACCTTTGATGAGGAGAGTTCACCCTCCACTATACTTGACAACTTGACGTGAGACGTGGCCTTCAAAGGCCTCCACCTTCCTAGGGCGTGACGTCACCCACACATGTGGCTTTGGAGGGTTTATTTTGATATTTTTGCATGATTATATATTGTTAGAGGCTACTTGAAGGGTCGACCCTACTTGTATCATGGAGATGTTGTTGTTTTATACATTATTATGGACATATGCACTTGGTTACTTCATATATAGAGAGGGAGCGCACCATTGTATCAAATCCTAACTCATCACTTAATTACTTCTTCCTCTTGAGGAAAAGTTATACTTCTCGTGTCTATTGTTATCTTGTTGTCAGAGCTACATCTTGTGCACACTTGTCTTGGAAATGATTTTCACTCTACTTGGTGGATGATCTTGTTGAATAGGGTTTCCTCATGCATGAAACTTGATTTAGTAAGTTACTATTGCAAGTTCAAGTGTTATCGTATGGTTATCTTGGTGATTTTCTCTATTAGAGGCTTAATCTTGCATGTTACCTTGATATTATTTAGATTTTGTTGGAAAAACTTAGGAGGATTAAGAGTGCTTATCCCATCCTTCAAATCATCCCTCTTGTTTTGTTGAAGCATTCAATGTTTATCCTAAGGGTTAGGATTTTCTATCCCCTTAATGTTTACTCTGGCTAGGATTTGGTTCTAGGGGTTAGGATTGTCTATCCCCCTAGGGTTTAAAACCTAGTTCTCTTGTTTATCTAAGCTAGGCGACTTGGAATAAAGGAGACGTCCTAGGCCTATGAGGGTATAGTCCTAGGTTTTTTCTCTCACACATTTTCCTTGTCTTCTAACTCAATCTTCAAGTTGTGCATAACTCCATTTGCCCAAGGAAGCAAAACGACACTAGTCTCTTATGCTTGTGATGAACTAATAACTCAACTCTTCCATCAATTCCAAAAGTGTTCTCTTAGTTTAACTTTGTGACTATGTTGACAAGCTAATTGTACTTCAATGCTTTGTATATTAATTGTCAATATTGTTGTTGTAATAAAAATGTTACAACCATTAGGGCTATGAGACATTGTTGAATACTTATTTAATATTGTGGTGAAACTTTCTTAGAATTTATTATCACACAATCTTTACTTTCCCAAAGCCCAAGAAAGTGGGATAAAGTTTCCATAGCAAGCGGGTGATCTATCACTGTCACCTTAACAAGAAACCCCTTTTTGTTTAGGAGTAGGATAAGACTACCCCGAGGGATATGTCCCTAGGGTTGGTGAAATGAAACAAATATATAATTTACCTCCCTCTCACCGGTCACTCAATTTAAATATGTCACAAGGCTTATGTCTTTAAGAGATGAAGAAAATGCAGAAATAAGGTGTACCTTCCTTTAACAAGACAACAATTGAATAAATTTACAGTTACAAGAAAGAATGATATTGGCGCTTCAATGAGACATTAAAATTGTAAAATATAATTGCTAATCAATAAGTATATGCAATTATGAGCAGATGTACAACAACAATGATAAATGTCTGACAACTGCAATATGTCCTTCAGAGAATGTACTTAATGACCATAGAATATAACACTTTAACTCTTGAATGATAACACTATGCCATATACGAATTATGAAATGATTTTAACTAGCAAATAAGTTTGAAAGGGATGTTGAAAAATGGTTGTAACAAAAGTTATAACAACAACAAAGTAGAGTCAGTTTTAGTAAACTAGGTTAGGGTTAGTAATAATTAGTAGAGGTAGGAGTTGAAAGATTTAAGGTAGGGGTTTGGTTGATTTCTCAAGGAGATGGAGCTTGAAGATTAGTGGATTTTGGGGAGTGTTATCCCCATTTTGTGGATAACTAAGGAGATGATGTCTCGAGGCCCTCAAGTTTCATATATGGAGTGTCGAGAGACTACATGACCAACAATACCCTTTTCATAGATGGAAAACCCACTCACCAACACAGATGGTCACATGTTTTCATATGGCATCCACCACACCAACTGACTTCCTGAAGGAAGTGGGCCTTTCTCCATGAGTTACAAGTCAATATTATAGTGAGAATCATTTCAATATTTAAGCCATTTGATTTTGTTGTATCTTAGATTGCTCTAGATTTCATGATATGTGCTTGGACATTATGCCTTTTTCCCCACTTCACCTTGGTGGTTGGAATTGTGCCCTATTAAGTGATTTTCCTTGGGGATGGGTTTGCTACTAGGAACTCCCTTAATGATCCATCGTATCGTTCCTGACCATACTTGCCACTTTCCATCATTATTCCCCTCCATTTCCTTATCTCTTGGGATTTTAGGGTATATTGACCTAAGAAGGGTTGGTCCCTCATTCTATGGGAAGAAGTTAAAGGCCCAGAGGGGTTGGTGTTGGGTAAAAGATAAAAGCCTTGTATAAATCTTCTAGATGCTTCACCCATGGATCACCCATGAAAGAAATAAAACACTTATATTCAAGTAAAGAGGACCCACAATATAATAAAGAATGCTTAAAAGGTTAGTTGAATGATAGGAGGTCTCATCACGAGCCAACCTATCACATCCATGGATATCTAGTGGTATGACATTGTCATCATCTAGTCACCAAACCAGGGCAATGTCTCCCAGTTGCATGGCTCAGAGAAAGGGGGTCTCATCATGAGCCATCCTTCTCATGTCCATTAGGTATTTGTGGGTGAAATTTCCATCACTTGGTCACCACTCCAGGGCAGTGACCTTCAATATCTCCTTATGATATTATGAAATAAAATATAAAGAAAGAAAGATAAAAGGAAATTGATGGGCTTGGAAAAAGTGCATTGCAGACGAAGGTACCACACACGCTCTACAAAGGGACCCATGAATGAGACATTACGACCCCTTGTATGTCATGAGCCATATTCCCATTGATTCTTGATCCCATCTACCTCATACACTTTACATGGATTAGAGAGGGACCTCTTTGAATCTCTCCTTGACCTAGGGTAAGATCTACCTAATAGGACACCTTGTCAACCCTCCTATATTTAAGCTTGGCAAGTCGCATAGTGTCTTTGAGCTGTTAATTGTTTGATATAGTTATATTTGCTGCATATGATTAAATGGATTATTTATTGATTGGTTTAAATTATCATGATTTTATGACTTGAGATCCTTGGAGGGGCGTGTTGATTTGTCTTTGCAGGACCTAGTTGGCTGACAATTTTGGGAGAACAAGTTTATCTTGGGCTTCGATGGGCTTCAAGCCCACAGGTTGGATGTCAGGGGCCTGCATGCCAGATGAGAGAGATCAGACTTGGACATAATTGATGATGAATTGGAAAACCTATCCCACCCCTTTCTTTCCAAATGATTTTCCGAGGAGGGGAAAAAATTTCCACTTTTGAGCTTGACGTCATGATCTTGGGGGCTAGGGCATGGTGGTGAGGTGCCACTCTTTTGAAACATGGAAGTTTGAGGAGGAGAAGGTATTCACCATGATATGAGTGCCTAGATTCTTGACACATGTCCTTTGTAGGCCCATCCATGCTTCTCCAACACCAACGATTTCCTCAAAGTGAAAAAACGCCCCCTAAAGGGGTGACGTCCTCCTATATTAGGGTTTAATTTGTGAAAAAAGTGAAATTTTAAGTGAATTGTTCAATATTACTTTGTTAAGGGGGAAATATTAGGGTTGTTGACCCCTAATCTTGTGTTTTACTCCTTATTTTTTGGACAAACTATGTTAGCTAATTTTAGTATAAATAAAGATCATAAGATCTCATTTTGAATCATAACTCTCCCTCTTGTGAGAGACTTGGTTTGAAATTTTTGACCCTCTTGGCTCTTTTTATCTTTTTTTTCACTTGTTTATGGATATATATTGGTTAATGGTTTATGGAATTCTATCGCTAGCCTTAGATGATGCTTTTCTAGCTCTTATGGTGGATTGTCTCAGCATTTCTCTTGATCTTGGTATGGTTTTTACTCTCTTGCTATCATTTTCTTCAAGTCAAGTATTTTTATGCTAGGAGCTAGGTGGGAAGTATAAGGGCATACTCCCCCACCATAGTATTCACCATTTTATTTGCTTCATCTCATTGATTTTGTAAGGGTTTTCTAAGAGAGGTATAAGGGCATACACCCTCTTAGTCTAAACCCTAGTCTAGATAAAATTGCCTTGGGAAGTAAAAGGGATTACACCCCCAAGGAGGTAGCTTCTCTAAGATCCATTTGACTCCATTAACCCAATAGTAAAGGCACTAGTCATACTCTTTTGCATTGGAGATATGAAATCATTTCCTTGGGAAACATAATTTTTGACCTTTTGAAAAGTCTCTTGCTTGAAGTTGATTTGCCTCATTGAGATGAGTTTTCTCCCACTAGGGCGTCCCCTCTCTCCCAATACTTTAATTGTTGTTACAAAATTTAACCTACAACCATTAGGGCTGCATAATTCTAATTGTTGTTACAAAATTCTAACTCTACAACCATTAGGGCTGCATAAACCTATCTTTTAACACTCTCATAACTCTTAAACTGACCCTATACTAGCTCTCTAACTTTGCTCATTTACCCTACTAACTAGGGCACATCTTTGGGGCTAGTTCTTGGAAAATTTCATGGTTGATTTTGTTGCCGCATGCCATGTAATGAGGATACATCCATAAAGTTGGAATTTTCTGATTAAAACACATGTTTACAACATCCATCTTATCTAGTTTCTTAAGTGTCATTTTTTAGCCTTTATTCATTGCTAAGTTTGATGTTGATTTACCTAACTAGTCTAGATCTTTATATTTTGATTTTAGATGTTTTATTTTCTGATATAAACTGATATCTACTGCTGAAAATTAGGACAACAATATTAACTTGTTGATTTGACTAACATATATCATTGCAAAGTGTGTTTTCTTTGTCTCGTAGGTACAAATGATCCGTAGAAGTACTATTCCTTTGGGGAAACAATCATTTGACTTGCAAGGCATCTCTCCCTACCTTTATTTCCACTTATAATTGAACTCTAGGGGATCCACTTCCATTTTCATTCATCTACAACTTCTAGGGTCACTGTGATCGCCTCCCTAGAGTGACATCGAAAGCATTACTGGGTGTATGATTCCGGAGTTGTATCACTTGCCTTGTGGTTGGGTCAGGCTTTACCCAACCTAAAATTTGCCTTACAATGTGAGAGTAATGGAGTCAAAAGGTGGTGTTTTATACTTGAGGCTGATAATAATAATGATATTGCTAAATCTACAAGAGAATGGTCCTAGGAAGAGTAGCACCTTAAGTCTTCCTAGGATCCAAGCTTTGAGAAGAGGGCTAACTAGGGTGTAGGCCCCTTCTAGGCCCTAATGATTTCTTCTTCTTTAGACTTTGTACTTTTCACCTAGGAAAACATCACCTCCATTATACTTTCATATTCACAAAACCACCTCCACAGATGAGGAGTCATATGAAATGAAACACTTGATTCAATCAAACATACATCATGATCTGAATGTTTACTTGTAGATGCTATAAAACACCACCTCCTTTCATGGAGGTTTTCATTTTTGTGGAAGGAGCATCATTAGATCCTTTATCTTTATCAACATTCTTAGATTTGCAATCTTCTTATAATGCCTAAATTTACCACGTTTCCAACATTTCCTTATAAATCACCTTGGAGCTTTAGATCTATCTCTAGGCTTAGATTTGAACTTTGAAGATTTATTTTTCCTCTCTTTGGGATGACCTCTTAGAGATAAAACATCCTTGACCAAAACCTCCATTGATTTTCTCCTCATTTCCTTTGATAACAAGGATTCAAATACATCATCAAACTTTAATGTGGATTGAGTGGTACTACTAATTGCTACAACCAAATTATCCCAAGATTTAGGAAAAAAACATAACAAGGTAATACACTTATCATCTTCCTCAATATCAACATAAACAACTTGACTTACTGTATATTAAAAGGAATTTAAATGTCTGGGTCAATCGAAGTTTTCATCACCCATCCTAAGACGACATAACCTCTTTTCAAGAAATGACTTGTCTACTGCAGACTTTGACTTATATAAATTCCCTAAGTTACTCCACAACTTCTTTGTGTTGTTTTTTCTAGAGACATTCAACAACATTGAATATGAGAGTACAATCAATTCATAATTTCTACCTGGCTTTTCCACTTTCTCCCATTTTTCTTTCAACATGCTAGTAGGTTTTGTACCTTGATCTACAACAACCCATTGTTCTTTATCTACAAGAAGATATTTCTTATATCTTATTTGTATAACTTGAAGCGTTGACCATTTAACTTGTGTATTTCTATTCTTGAATTGTTTGCCATTTTTCTTTACAAAAGATTCATTGTGCAAAGCTCCCACTCAAGAACAAGTTTATCATAGATCCAAGGTACCCTTTCTCTTCACATAATGAGATACACCCTAACAACAAAAACATCTCCTTGAAGTCAATAACCCTTCTTTGGTACCAAATGAAGAGTTTGATAAACCCATGGAAGAAATAAAATACTAATCGAATATAAAACATAATAATAACAATGACACATTCACACGATATACATAAGATTTACCCTGGAAACTGTTAATTGGGAAAACCAACCTAATTGAGAGATACACCTCCCTCTATCTCATTGTATTAACTTCACTATTCACAATACAATATTTAGTTATTCCATAGTATAAAAAACCATAATCTATTAACTTGACTTGGATTATATTACAACCATAATCCTTTAATCAAAATTAGTTTGCAGTGGGTCGAAACCATTAGCCGAAATAATACATAATGGAGGTCCCCCTCAAATCCCCTTCATTAGGGGCCGATCTCTTGAAACCTTACTAGGATGTGACTAAGTCTACCTAGAAAAGATACAACACATATCCAACATTCAACTCATTTTCTCTACACAACCATGGAACAATAAATCATTACAATAGAAATGGAACTCCTTCTTTTCCTGTCTGCTAATTTCATGCCTGTGTGGGTAACTAGAGGAGATCATGTCTAATGGCTTGTAATGGAGACAATGTTCTCAACCGTGATATTGATTAGCATGTCCCAGTCCAACACCCCCCCTTAGATTGCCTCTTACAACCACAAATCAACCAAGCTCATCAATCTACACACAACTCACAGTATGATGGTAAGCTAACATCACCATGAGGTATGTTAATCCATCTTTCATGTGAAGTACAGCTTAATTTTTTGGGCATGTGGATGAGGATCATTAATTGAAGTTGGATAATGGATCACACTCTCACAGAGTTATGTCTCAAGCTTCCTTGTTTCACCTTGGTGGATGTCATTTGTGCTCTAGTCCTATGTTGTCACCTCCCAAGGAAAGGGGTACTACTAGGGGTCCCTCAGCAGTAACGCCTCGCTCCTCCATACATAACACTTCTCTTTCCATCCCGATTCGCTAGTGTACTAAACTTCGTAATGGGTCATGGTTCATTCTCTCATGAGAAGAAGGGGTTGAAGGCCCAATGGTTGATGCAACTACTATATATATATATATATATATATATATATATATATATATATATATATATATAATGATAAAGGTCACCTATAAAATCCAAAGGTCATCTTGGCTCTACCCCCTCTAATGGTAATTTCCCCTTGTCCTGATGCTCTGAATGCACATCTATAACAAGACTTTAGCCGGGTAAAAAAGGTAAAATAATAAATCTTGAAACCTGTAAAGGATACTTGCAAAATAATGGATGGGTTGTTGACGATTAAAATCGCAACGAGGATTTCGCCCGCAAAGTATTGCTAAAGCCTATTATTTAAACTATGCTAATGATATATAATACTAGTAGGTCGGACCCCCTTGTAGACTGGTGGCTTAGAGATAATCTTATCACACATTTTATGCTGCTATTTCGATGTTGCTTACAAGGTTCTATATGATTGATGATGCAGTCTTGGTTTGTTTACGACAAAATGACAGATGTATAATGCATTCTATGTGTTGGTTATGTTATTCTAAGCTCTAAATTCCATGTTATGAATGACTTATATTTATTGTTATTACATTTGATATTTTCGACATGATTCATTACCTGTTACACATGCACAAGACACATGTTAGTAACAACAAGAAACAAAGAGCAATGGAAAGGGACTTATGAAAAAAATCCAAGAAAGGGAACTATATTGTACTATGCTATACTATGTGTAAATGAAATAAAAAGGAATTAACGTTAGTCCTAACTAGAAATTGTTAGTTGCTATACGATTTATATTGAGTTATATTGGGCGCATTTGATATATGTTATGGTATGGTTTTGGCAATGGTTAATATGGATTGGGGTGGCACAATTCGCAAGCAATATGTGCAAGTTTCGATGCATGGAATTAATGGCACGAGATTAATGGTATGGTTTTGGCTGGCTGTCGTGTACTACAAAATTGAATGTGAGGAAGGTGGAAGCGACGTGCAGTAAATGCATGTCCCTCCATACTTCTCCCACTCGTTCGTCACCCTAGCATGGTCATTGTGCATTTGGTTTTGTTGTGGTTAAGATCTGAGATTCAGGTGTGGAAGTAACTGCTCGAACAACTCGCATTTTTAAAGCCATTGGTTACATGTATGGTTCTTTTTGCCCACCCATGAATTCACTCTGTGTATGAAATGAAAGTTGGCTCAATAATGTGTTGGCTTGTGTTTTCTTGAGATTGGCAACTGTGTAAACGCGTCGGTGTTTTCTCTGGAATGAATGTGTGGTTACTCATTTGCAAATCGAAAAATTGATGGTTGAAGTTGTGATTTCGTTGGATGTTCTGTGTGGTGGAAACTATGATGGCTCACTATTTTTTTAAGTAGTTATGGGTATTTCGTTGGAGGGTGTTGCTCTATTTGGCCTTACTAGCCGCCTCCTCACAATTAATGATAACCATACACTGTTGTATTCAATTTTTATGGCGTTGTTGTGTATGTTTCAAACTCCTTTTGGTCACTGTGTACACTCCATATCCATGTTCGTGGGTTTTTCACCTAGTCGTGAGCTTATTCTGTGGTATAGGCATCAACACAGTTAATTATGGGGTGGCCATTATGCCAAGAAGTATGATTTAGGGTTCTTGGTAACACATGGGGTCTACATTTCCATCAACAATGTTATAAATTGGTTCGGATATTGGGAAAAGCATGAGGGTTATGCCTCTGCGCATTCTTGGTATTGGTTACTGTCCAGTGAGAAATATCTAGTCGTCTACATCGTTGTGTACCCTACCTGGTGTTGAACTGTCACACTGTTTTACAAGCTAAGAATTATAAAAGCTTGTGGTTCCATCGTGCTTGTTTCGAAGGTTTCCCACCTACTGTTGATATGGTCGACCTTCATTCTCTCTGTGTTTGGTGACCGATCGAACCCTTGATTATTTCTTATGTTCATGGTTACCGAGCCCGATTTTGATAAACTCAAACAGTCACACTTTTGTCAGATATCTTGTTAACTGTCATAAGTTGGTTGAGTGGTATTGACTGTGGCTTTGATTATTGTCTCGTATCTATTTGATCGGGTTGTTGGAGAGTTGTAATTAGAAATGAGAATTGGTATATAGTCACTGCCTCATTTTGTTGTGACAGTTGAATCGATAACCCAACTTGTTTTTTTTATTAAATTGGTTGATTCAGAGTAAGCGGTAATGTATAGTCACATGGATGCCTCTTTTCGTTATGCGTTGGTCTGTGTGTTCCTACAACGTGGTATCAATTGAAGTTGGTGCTTGATGTTTGTTTAATTTGTCCCAATCAAGATCATTACAAATTGGGAAATTGATGAATGAGACTTGGTTGTTTACTATGTATGATTATGGAAACATTCTGCATCGTTTTGTTTTATTGCACCATCAGAGATGAAGTACGGGGTTTTTGTAGTATGGTTTCATTGCAAATTTAACTGTTAATATTGTCAAAGGAATGGAATCCGACATGTTTTAAAAGAGTCTATTCAACTCAGGAAAGACTCGTGTCTATGTTTGATTTGGGGATTTATGAATTATGGGAATTAGTTGATATTCTATAGAAATATATGCTGGACAGTTGATGAAACGATATGACTGTGTGTTCCTTTTGATTTTGTGTTAAATTAAAAGGGAAGGAAATGAAAAGAAACATAATTATTTTAACAAGAAGGGTGAAAGGTATGATGATTCTGAGTATGATTATACACTGTATTAATTGAAAACTTTTAAAGAAATTGGTTGTGGGACAGTGAACGTTTTTAAACGTAGTAACTCCTTAATTGGTGTTGGATCGTTTGTATTGAATACATAACTGTTTTATGGATTACTTAATTGATTTTACGAAAAATATTCACTCTTTTCTCTACCATTATTTCACTTTTCTCACATTACAATCCCCTCGCCTTCCCATATTCACTATCCACTCCCTATTTCTAAAATTTAATTATATTTAAGATAAATTTTGTATTATGATAATTAAAGTATCGCATGGATGAATTACAGTGATATATTCTTTTGATTTACGATACAGTTGATTGTTTAATGTTGTGAGCAGTAATCATGATATTTTCCCCTTCATTTTAATACTTTTCGCTAAATACAATCCCTCACATATCCCATAACCCTTGTTCACCCCCTGCTCATTGACAACTATTAAATGATTTGTGTGGATTGGATTGCATGAGTTTGATATGTTGTTGAGTGAAATTTTATTTCATATTTAAAAGAGTTGTCATGTATCCATGGCTGAGGTAACAGAGGAAGATGAAATTAACAGGGGCCCTAGAAGGCCAAGGTTCTCTATACACTTTGATGCAGACTTACAAGAGTTAGGCAAACTATTTCAAGCTGGATTTTTTAACAGGATTGGGCAAGGAGTGGTCCAAGATAGGCCTGAAATATCTCCCTTCCAATCCCCACAGGTCCCTAGTATCCCAATGCCTCCTCATGTCTCACTGCAACCCGAAGTCCCTGAAAACGACAGATGGAAAAAGATTGTCCACCCGACAGTCTCCCAACATTGTGGCTGGACTAACTTATCTCTACTTGCTCCTCCACCTGTTAATCAAATTTCCCAAGTTCCCCTGGTCCACTCACCAGTACAGTCTTTCCATGCAAACAAAAGGTTAAAAACTGAGGCCCACCATGCCCCTGACAAAGGAAAAACCGTTGCTGCCCCTTCCTCACCCTCAAATGACTTTGCCAACTTCGTGTCCTCCCACATGAATTTGAGAGATGATTTCTCTCATGTGATTAGTGAGATTAGGCCTAACGACTCCACACAACCTAAGGCATTTTCAGAGAGATCAAAGGGTGACAACAACAATAAGAGAAAGATTGCCTCCCAGAGTGGAAACTATGGATTTTAAGTGTTTTTATTTATTGATTGTTGAGAACAGTTGACTTCTGAAATTTTGGACAACACAATATTTTTGGATATATGGGTAATATATTTTTAAATAATTTCAATTATCATTGATATAAATTGTCAAAATATGAAAGTGATGATGGGATTCACAATGATGGATGTTTTGTTTGATTAACTAGTTGTGTTATTATTGTTAAAGAAGTAAAGGGAGTCATAAGGGGTCCCACCTACTAGTTATTATTTTTAAAAACCCTTATTATGATTTTATTACTTTTTCCCTTTAACTAAAAAGTTGGTTGAGTTTTAGTTAACTTAACTAAAGAAGTAGTTCAACTACTTCAACCAATTCTAATTTTCTTCAAGGAAAAAAGAAAATGAGGAACAAGAGGAGAATAGAAGGAGAAGCATACTAAGGTCTTCTCTTTGAGTTTTGTTGAGATAATTCGGTTTTCATTCATTTTTTAATTCATTGGAAGCCTAATTCTGTTTTATGATAGCAGGGTCATATTGTAGACAACAAGATTTGGGGATGAATTACATCATTTAGACACTTGTTTTTTAGAGGTGTTGATTTATCTTTGAAAGTCTGTGTAGATTTGTCTGTTTGTGAATTAAATTTCATGCCTGATAAAGACTATTGTGCATAGTCGAGTGGAAAACAATCTGTGGAAAACTGATCCAACTTTTAAAGTTCAATTTTTTACTTTCTGTTAGAAGTCCTTTTGTATGATTCATCGGGGACATATAAGTTTGACTTTGGTCCAAAACTTCCTTAGAGAATTTTGTAAAGAGAATGATTCTTTTGAGGAATTGGAATGAAATAAACAACTTCTTTATGTCTCATCTGTTCTGATTATTTACTTGGTGTTTTTACTTCTGTCTCTATATTTAGTTTGGCCTCTATTATATTCAGAAAATTACACATATAATGAAGCTTTCATTTATAAAAAACTAGCCTAAGCACTAGTAATCAATACTTGTGAATTATGATACAAATTTTGATGGCTATAAATATAGGGTGATTTTCCTGTCTATCTTGCTTTAGCCAAGCAAGATCTTAAAATGCTTGAGTAAGATCATTTCATATATTTCCTCAACATGGGTATCAAAAGGAAATTAAGGGGTTCATAATACACAAAGTACCGAGAACGGGTACCTCAAGAAAAAGTGCTCCATTTATAGAGGCGCTCATATAAATGGATTTAATGAAACCAGAAGCCATGAAGTAAGCCCAACACGTACCACTATCACACTTACTCTTGAAGGGTTATTTTATTTCACTGTTTCCCTTGGGTCCTATCCCTCTACCTGGGTCTCTTCTTTCACTGTCTTGGTTGGCACACCTAATAGGGTTGGATGAATGCCCTCCCATATTCAATCTTGGAAAATCGCATGAAGTCCTGAGTCGATGTGATACTTGAAGGGGATACTAAGGTGAATTATTCATATGGCTTATATCTTAAGTAACAAATTACTTTTCATTACTTAAGGAATAATCTCTTATGAACATTGGTTTACTTGATTTTATATTATGTTTTTATTTGGATGGCCCTAACATGGTTTTTGAAGGACGCCCAAGGCTTTCACCCAGGACATTGTGCCCTTATTGCAAGATTTTGGCACGTGTGATGCAGAGTAGTGAGTCACTCAGTGACTTGGCACCTCCAGACATGGGCTCTCACATATTCAAGACTTTGAACGATGGACATATGGACTTGGTTTTGACAGATTTGGTTATCATAGCACATAGATGGGCTGAAATCCCACATGCTAGGCAGTATACCCTAGGTTTTATTACTCATTGGATTGAGGACGTTGCACCAGTGGAAAAATGGATACCTTGTAGAGATGAGATACAATCTTCTCCACCTTGGATGTGGTGCCCTAGACCCTTGATGTTGGCCTTCATTTGATGATGATGTCACCATCTAGGGTTTGATGATCACTTTGGGTACCATTGATGATGTAGTATGACCCTGGATGATGAGATGCACCTTTTTCCATGATTACAACTTGAGATGATGACACATGGCCTTGGGAGGATCTCTCACACCCCCTTGGAGCATGATGTCACCACACGTGTGACCTAGGAGGGAAGTTTTGCATTATTTGATATTATTTATCATTTGTGAAGGAAAATATAAGGGGTCGACCCCACTTTTAGAGATGTGAATTTTCATTTTGGTGACTTTTGGAGTGCTAGGTTTCCTTATAAATAAGGCTAGTGCTCTCTAATTTTGAATCATCACTTCCTCACTCACTTGAGTGGGGGTTAACTCTCAAAACTTTCACTATTTTCATCTCTTTGTCTCTTTGACTCATGCATTAGGTTTGGAGGAGTTTCTTTGTGGATGGTTTGCTCTCTAAGATGGATATTTTCTGCAATTAAGGTTTGAATGATCATGCTACTTGGAGTAAGTAAGTAATTTTATGCAATTTGTTGTTCTTTCTAATGTTAAAGGTGTTATCTTGATGCAATTTTCTTATCTTGTTGAAAACTTAAGAGGGAGACATAAATGTTTCTCTCCCTCACAAAGTCTTTATTGTCCAAGTTTGTGAAATATTCTTTGCTAGGGTTAAAAGGATAAGGCCCAAAAGTGTTTTCACTTTAGGGTTTTAACACTATCATTTGATCCTTGACCTAAGTGAAGTAAGGAGAAGAGAGAAATGACAACTAGGGCCCAAGAGTGTTTGCATCCTAGGTACTTCTTCCTCAAAGTATAAAACCTAAGGCCCAAGTATGTTTTCACCTTAGGGTTTAGACCTTATCTCTCTTGTTTCACCTAGATCAATGTTCAAGCTAATGCATTTTTGACTCCATGAGCCCTAGAGGACAATGAGACTAGTCTAGAGTTATTCTTGTGTTTAAAGTAGCTATTAAAAAATAAAATTTTTAACTCTCTCAAACATTCAACTAGCATTTCAACCCTAACTCTAGCAAACTATCAATATTTATTGATCTTGTTGTAAAAGTTTACTACAACCACTGATAACTACCTTAATTTGTTGCATACATGCATTTATAAGTGGCTTAATTATGACAATTGAATCGATAACCCAACTTGTTTTTTTTTATTAAATTGGTTGATTGGGAGTAAACGATAATATACAATCACAGGGATGCCTCTTTTCATTATTCTTTGGTATTTGTGTTCCTACAATGTGGTATCAATTGAAGTTGGTGGCTGATGTGTGTTTAATTTGTCTCGATTGGGATCATTACAAATTGGAAAATTGATGAATGAGACTTGGCTGTTTACTATGTATGATTATGGAGACATCGTGCATCATTTTGTTTTATGGCACCATCAGAGATGAAACATAGGGTTTTTGTAATATGGTTTTATTGCAAATTTAATTCTTAATATTGTCAAAGGAATGGAATTGAGCATGTTTTAAAAGAGTCTATTCAACTCAGGAAAGACCTGTGTCTATGTTTGATTTGGGGATTTACAAATTATGGGAATTAGTTGATATTCTATAGAAATATATGTTGGATAGTTGATCAAACAATATGACTGTGTGTTCCTTTTGATTTTGTGTTAAATTAAAAGGGAAGGAAATGAAAAGAAACATAATTCTTTTAATAAGAAGGGTGAAAGCCATGATGATTCTGAGTATTATTATACACT